>JBBPNR010000412.1:0-24951 GCA_038091015.1 Boletus vermiculosoides
CAAGTAATGTAAAATGCGACATACCTGGAGTCCACTGTCAGAAACTGGAGGAAAGCAAAGACAGTGGACTCCAACTACTGTAGGAGCGAACAACAAACAAATAACAACAACAACAACAACAATGCGCCACAATGTGGCACAATGTTCTAAGTACGAAAATGGAGTGCACAATCAATGATTCCAACAGGAAGTGTGGGCTGACACATTCCAAGATTGTGCTGATTACAAATGGTATGTTGCTGCTGTCAAGAAGAATCCAGTCAAAACCAGCCACACTGCTGTTAGGGTGATCTGTTCATCTGGACTTTGTCACAATGACTTTCTAGATACCATCAAGCTTGGTAATGCAAAAAACTGGTTTCAGGCTTCTAGCAACCCTATCAAGACAGTTCCTGAGCATGAGTTAAAGTGCAATGCTGACACACAATGGGATTCTATGTACAGTATGATGGACCATCTCATTGAACTGTGCCTGGTGAGTCTTGAGTCACCTTTGACACACTATGGACATGGTAACTGACCTGTTGATTCATGCCAGGTGGTCAACTACTTCCTTAATTTGGCCAACCACCATGAACTTGAAAAGCTGAAGTTGTCAGATTGGGAATGAAGCATGCTTAGTAACTACCACATGATCCTCAATTTAAGTGTATTATACAAGTGCAATGTATCTAACAAATGTTGAGTGACCAATGACACTATAGATTCCACATGTTGTCCACCATTGTGTCTCTGGTGAAAAACAGCCATGCGCTGGATGGTCAGTGCCATATTTCAAGCTTTTATGCCCAGATAGGAAGGGCTGTGAGACAGTCAATGCCACCTCAAACTGTGGTTGGACGTTGGCATTGGTTTGGCCACTAGGTATCATAGTTGCATGGATGATACTACCACCTATGTCATCACAATGTGTATGTCCTATTTAGTTTATGAGTGACTATGCTAAGTCTAACACTCTACTTATAGTTATTGAGCCCTCAATTTGAATGAGTTGGATAGAAGACCACTGGAATGAGGTATACATCCTAAAGGCCAAGAAAACTGTTTTTAACTTGGTATGTGTTGACACTTCTGTAACTATGCATGCCAATCTTTGAAATCAGATGCACAAATACCATTGTTGACTCCCCCAGGAGTTGCATACAGAATTCCAGTACTATCCTTTCAAAGATTTTAATGCCATTGCTGCAAGGCTACATATCAAGGACATGACCAGTGGAAAAACCACCCAAAAAGTGGTTCACACAATTGACAATGAGTACTGTTTGTACACTCAAGGCCCTTTGGCTTGCCAAGGAGAGGGATCCACTGATGTTTGGAATGTACATTCACTGTTTATTGACCTCTAATATTATGCAACAGATGCTAACAGGCCCACATAGGCAAATCACAAAACTTATCCAATTCTGTTTTCTATTGCAATGGACTATCTCCCTATACAGGCCTCATCTGTCCCTTGTGAGCATATATTTTCATCTAGTGCAGAGACAGACACAAAGAAGAGGAACAAGATCAGCCCTATCCTTATGGAAGCCTTTCAAATGCTTAAGTATCACTTCAAGCACAACTGGCATGATTTTTCACAGCATGAAGCAGTCAGCAAGTGGGGTGTTATGGATGATTCCAAAGATCCCATAGCCCCCAATCACACAGGATTGCAGGTGAGTGGATGAACTCATTCAAGTGGTTGGATGTGATGAGGACATCCTTGCAGAGATTATGTAGAACTTCATATCATTTCCACAATAACATACACTATGTATTCTTCTCTGGTAATCCTAATCTATCTGCTTTTTCACATGACCTGTACATACACTGCCAGGCTGTTTTACAACCTACAAGTTGGGGACCAAACTTGGTGCTGGAGCAAATGGTAAGAAATCCTCTGTTCTAAACTCATAAACTAACAACTACATGCAACATGGCCCACCAGGGATGGTTTTTTGAGCCTCCAGTCTTACCAGTGCCAATCACCAACTTATTATCAAGGTTGGCCGCATGGGAGTGAATCATTGTTTACTCAAGCACAAACATTGGGTGCTAACATTATTACATGGCATTTTTGGGATCCCTCAGTTGCTCTGGTTTGGATGGGAATCAGGGCACAATATTCTCATGCTTCCTTCCCTTTAGTGATGAATGGGCCTGGCCTGGCTTGAAAGCCTGGGCTTGGACCTATCAAAATCTCAGGCCAGGCCCTAATGGTGGGCCTGGGCTGGGCCTGGGCCTAGGCCCAGGCTTATATGTCTTTGTGTGTATCCATGGATTACCAGTGGTGGGAGTGAGTGTGGGAGAAATGACACCATAATGTGCACAATTGTATGTGTTGCAACATTGCTTTTGCATGTGGTTGGTAAGAGGGGCAGGAGCAAGAAGGTAGGGCAAGGGCAAGGATGAGAGAGAGCAAGGTGAATGAGAGTGAGGGCACTGTCCCCATCAAGCAAATAGGAAAGGTCAGAGCAAGGGTGGGGACAAGGGCAAGAGGAATAACAACACAACATGTGTGATTGCATACATTGTGCTGTTGTTCCACCATCGTCATTGAGCAAATAGGGAGGGTAAGCAAGAGTGAGGAGGATGAGAGCAAGGGTGGGGACAAGGTGGAGGGTAAATGTGTTGAGAGAGAAATGAAGGGAATGGGGGTGACAAGGCAGTGGTGTTGTGGCTTGTTGCTGCTATTTGTTGTCTTCATTGGTCTAAGAGTGAAGGTGAGGTGAGAAGGCAACAAGAGGGACAAAGGAAATAAAGGTAAGGGTAAGGGTGAGGTGATGAGAGTGAGGACAAGGATGAGGGCAAGACAAGAGACAGCACAACACACACAATTGTGTGTGTTGCATTGTTCCTTATTGTCATCATTGGTTGAGGGTGAGGGTGAGGTTCATTGTTTATTGTCAACATTATTGTTGATTGAGCTAAGGTGAGTGTGAGGATAAAATGAGGAACAATGCAACACATGCAAATTTGTGTGTGTTGCATTGTTTGTTGTTGTTTGTTGTTGTTAGTTGAGAGTGAGGATAAGGGCAAGGATGTTGGCTATGTTGTTTGTTGTTGTTATTGTCAGTTGAGGATAAGCTGAGGGTGAGAATAAGAAGTACTGGATGAGTCTGGTTGAAAAAATGGTAAGCAAGCTGCAACTTACTGTGGGATCACCATATTTGGTAATAAACCCACACCCATGTGATTGCCTACCAGCAAACTGAAGAAGCCTGGGCCTGGGCCCAAGGCTTGGGCCTCTGTCAAGGTAAAGCCAGGCCCTGAGCCCTCCCAAGCCCTGAATGTGGGCCTGGCCTGGCCAGGCCTATATAGGGCTTGACTTGGGGACTTGAGGGCCTCAGGCCCAGCCTGTCCATCACTACACACAGCTCACTCTGTCTTTTGAGCAGAACAAAAATCCATTCAGAGATTGACAGGACTATCCCCATGCTTCATGATACACAGCATGGAACCACTGTTTTCCTTCAACCTGTCGGAAGTGACATTCCTTCTTCCTTTACCAGACACTGACCCACTTTCCACCCTTGGACTGATAGCATGGTGAGCACGCCAGTTCCAGAAATGCGAAGAAGACTTGCAAGATATTCAAAAATGCATCCTCAAAGCTCACTTCACATCCATCAAACACTTCAAAGTTATATTCAGAATTGGATCAAAGACTCTGATTTTCACCCCAGAAGTCTCATTTTAGTGCAGAATACCTGCATTGAGAAGGAGCTCAACTGAAAGATGAAGCCATGGTACCTGGGTCCAATGGTTGTCCTTCACTGGACAACTAGAGGATCATACCTCCTGGTGAAGTTGGATGGAGTGATTTCAAAGTTACAGTATGCAATATTCCAACTCATTCTCTACAGTGCAAGGACTCAGCTCTTGACACTGATAACCACCACCACTGATGAAAATGAAGATGCATTGGACAACACAGTAGAGATAGAGGACAAAGCGCTGGAAGACAAAGATTCCAGTTCTCTTGACTCTAACTAGCACATCCCCTCATGATTTCTATCTTGCAACATTCCCATTCATCATTAATACCAAATACCATCAACTATATGATACATCTCTGTTTTATCTTGGGATTAGTCCAGAGAGTCCAACTCATTATCAAAAAGAACAGGAATCCAATATAAAAATAAAATAAAGCAAAAAGTACACAAAACAAACACCAACACTTATGATACATTTCTCCTCTCTCCAATAGCTATCCCCTGGCACCTGAGATACCTCACAGCCTGTATAGATATTCATTCCGACTTCAATTGTGCAATAAGGTACTGCACACTCTTGGATATGTTCAATACGTCTCTATCTCCAATATGGACTAATGATACACAAACAGACATTTCTGCTTTGCTAACCCATTTCCCATCTTTCAATTCTAATTTGTTCCCTCTGTGGTCGGAAAACCCAACCTTTGTATGTTTCTGATCGGACACACTTTTTCTTACACATAACTTTCTTTTACTCTTCTCACATTGATTTATCCACACCTTTGCATGTATTATGGACTCGGAGACACACATTCATATTTGATACATGATACAGACCATAATGTACATAACAAGGACAAATATACTGGATGGACAAGTTCACCTGCATGTCATCACTTCAATCTCCCCCTTCACCCCCACCAGCTTCTGCATCGCTTTATTCAACTTGCCCTTCACCTTCTTGATTTTCCCTTGGGCAGTTAGGATCTCCCCTCTACCTGTACCATCACACAACTAAGTGCTTCAAGACGACCAACATTAATGGAGACCAGGGCCTTGGACCTGCTTGCCATGGCCTTCCCCTTCTCTTTTATCTGGGATAGTTCCACATCGACATTGATGTTGGAAGATTCAATTGAAAGTGGAGAAAGTTGGTGGCATGTCAATTAGGACTTGCGCTCTAAAGACAGAGTCAAAGCAGGTATGGGCAGGAATGTAGTGCACTCACCAGGGATCTTTCCCCTCCTCTCACCACCTTGCCCACTGCGTCCTGATGACATCTCACATTTGCTCTTGAAGTGTGTGCATGTATGACAGATACAGTTTGGAATACCCATGCAGACCTCCCCATACTGGAGGCACTTCTGGCACCCAGTTGGGTGTATGACCTCCCCTTCCAGAAGCTCTATCCCCTCTCCACATTTCTTCTCTGCAACCTCCTGACACATGCACTATGATCTGAGTTACTACACACATCCAATCTGGTCAAGACCACTCACCTTCCACCTTGAGGGCAAGATGACCTCCATTGATGCCCCCGATCGAGTCCCCGCTGATGCTCCCAAGTGTATGGAACCAGCAGCAGAGGGGGATATTAGTATTTGGCAAAGTTGGATAGATGCTTGCGAGGTTCCCTGGTCACTCAGAGCCTGTTCCTGCCTGTTCCTCTCACTCTCCATATGCATCACATTGACCTTGCATGCCTTCAACTCCTCCATTCACTTCATACATATGCAACATGTCAGCCTGCATGGCGAGCTTGATCATTTCCTTGGAGATCTGGGACTTGAGGTCCAGTGCCCACAGCCAATCCATCCTGCATCAGAAGCTAACAATCTGTTTGATTAAATATCATCCTTGTTGAGCTGACTGTTTGGACATACCTTGTCACAATTCCAGAAAACCATCCAGTCATTCTGTTCCTCTTGCAACTCCTCCTTGTCATCCAGGATGCACATCACACAATCATGTAGCATTTTCACCATATACACAACCGCCTCTTCCATGTGCCCTTGGCATTGTCTTCCATGCTCAAGATGTTGGCAAGGAAAAACATAGAAGTGAAGCTGGTTGACATTGCAAGGCAAGGAAAGGGTCAATGCAACAGAGAGATGTGAGCTGGGTGAAGGGTTGTTCACATAGGTTTGCTATGAGTTTGGACTCAGATGTGACTTTCCCATGTGTATAAGTCTGTGTAGCTGACTCAGGACAGTTAGCAGCAAACCCCCCTGTGGATGTAGAGATCCTATATTCCCTGAGCACACACATGAGGTGAACTTCCCCCCCTTCATTGTCCTAAAGTACTTTGTACATTATTTCAATTCATCTATAGTCTCTTCCCCACTGTCCAGTGCTCTTCCAACCTTCAGAACTTCAACTTTGTCTCACTATTTACTTCAGACTTCATCTTGAATGGTCTACACCCCTTTTCTGGCCTTCATATCTGCTTTGGGTGTTATATCTTGGTTCTGTGCTTGGGTTTCCTTCCCCACAACATATACTTTCATGTTTACCTTCTATTCTTTTATGTATCCTCCTTTTAGTTATATTAACACTTATGCCCAGGTAACTCCAGACTATAAAGCATCCTACTTAGGACTCATAATGCATCTTTCCTGATTCTCAGTGCTAATTCTCTAAGTGTTTCTTCTGAGTTCTCAACACATTTCCACCATCAAACACTGTACCCTGAACACCTTCTCCACCAATCCAATCAATCCAATACTACATTTATTTCTGGAATATATCTGGAATCTCTAACATTGAGTCTAGTAAGCCATAGCATTATCCTTCTCTTTGTTGCTGCTCTTCAAATCCCTTTAGGGTCGAACTATTTGCACCCTTCTTATATACTTTCTTTTGCTACTAACCCAACTGGAGGAACTTCCTTCCAGGAGGATTTATAGCAGTTTTACATCAGTATTTCCCATTGTGGAGCTTCAATTCAACAGCTCACCTAATTACTAATGGTAGTCATGCACTAGTCATCACTACATGCCAAGAGCCAAAACTATGGCCTTGCTTTGCAGTCCAGCATCTTGAACTGTAAGTTTCATGATTGCCTATTGGGTTGTATGCTAATGTTGAATCAAGGGTGGGATTTGACCATGTCACTACATCCCTTAAAATGCACATCACACCACTCCATATGGTGTGTTGTGGCTGCACGTTCATGTGGCTGCCATCCTCTCTGACCCCAGGAAA
Organism: Boletus vermiculosoides; assembly: GCA_038091015.1. NCBI lineage: Eukaryota > Fungi > Basidiomycota > Agaricomycetes > Boletales > Boletaceae > Boletus > Boletus vermiculosoides. The sequence continues at coordinate 6,912 of JBBPNR010000412.1, forward strand.
AGGTTTGTAATTAATCTACATAGCTCCAAGATTAATATATCTGACTGTCATTTAACTTACACTCAGTTGATCAAGATCACATTTGCATCCACCTTCTTGCTTGCTAAACTTGCATGTGAACTCAAGAAGGGCACTGACCTTTTTGGGACAATCAACCTCACTTCCCTGAGAGGCATCAATTGTGGTGGTTAGGCTGTTGTTAGTTGCACCTCTCTTGTTCAACAGAACCCTGAGGAACCTCACGAAGAATAGCAATGCTTTGTTTGGTATGACCAAGACCTGGTAAGTTATTGGTGTGCATCATGGCATCCATGATCTAACTGGGTCATTTCAGAGCTGGATGCATTTATGACCCTGTTGATGCCTTGTCCATGCCTTCTGTGTATGAGTTCTTGGGCTCAGTACACCCATTGCCAGGTGCAAGATGCACATTGTAAGTCCCAAGGACAATGTCACTTCCCGCCCTGCTGGTCAGAGTAAAGAACTGCACATCTGTAGTCCAATGATATTTGTTTAGTATTACAACAATCCCGAAGTGGTGTCTTCCAGCTTCATTGAGGGTGGTTGGTACCACACTGGGGATGTCAGAATCATTGAAAAATGGTAAGATGAGACTGAGCAGGCATATCAAGGATGTGAGCACCAAGAGTATGACCCTATTATTTCTTTCAACCTCACTGGTAACAAGACTCCCATCTTCATAATTCACCCCAGTGTCAGTGAAGTCCTCATCTTTGTCAACCTTGTAAAGTACTTCCAAAATGTGCAGCCATTTTACACATTCTGTGCATGGGGTTTTAAACTCGGGTACCCATTCTTCATTTCCATAGACAAGATGGTTATATGCTACACTGCTGCCATTAAGTGAATACAGCCTCACAGTCCTTATGTCATCACTAGTTACTCATATAATGGTGCCATTGCCTTGAGGTCACCAAATGCCTGGAAACCATGGGTGATGAAGTGGAGTTCAGTGGTCTCATCAACATTCCTCCTCACATCATGCATCAAATGCATGAGATCAACTGGATAGGTGGTTTGCTCAACCTCTCATATTTCCTTGGTTTCACAAACAAGGAAGATGCCAATGACCTTGCACCAGCATTGAGGCCCCTTATGCATAGGGAACAACTCAACATTGTCTGGAAGTTGTCTCTTCCTGAATGTCTCCTCGGGCTCCAGCTTACACCCAAGAAGCTGCCTTGTCCCCCCTTTGTCTTGCTGTGTCATCACCCTCACCCTCTCACCCTCCTCTACCCTTCCTTGCCCTTGCCTCCCTGTCCTCTTGCTCTCCAACATGACACACATGATTGCATGCATCATGGCATCGCTTTTCTTGCCCTTGCCCTCTCTTCCCTTCAGCAACAGCTCCATATGTGTGATACATGTTTAGCTGTTACTCCTCTTGCTATCTTTCTTGCCATCCCACTGGACTCTCATCCCATCTACCTCTTGCCCTCATTTGCATTCACTGGTACCCTCCCCCTCATTGCCCTCACCCTCGCCCTCAGTGTGCAGAAACAATGGTATGACATGTGTAATTCACACACATTTTACCATTGTTTTTGCAAGCTCTCTCACCTCCCACCCTTGCCACTCCCACCCCATCCTCATCCTCAGCATGCAGAAATGATGATACAACATGTGTAATTCATGCACATTGTACCATTGTTTCTGCAAGCTCTCTTGTCTCTTGTCTCTCACCCTTGCCACCCTTATTGTCTCATCATCCTCACCCTCACCCTCACTCATGTCCACCCACATCCTGGTCCACTGCCCTTGCTCTCACCCTCACCTGCAGCATGCAGAAACAAAGGTACAGTGTGTGCAATTTGCACATGTTGTGCCATCATTTTTGCAAGCATGTGTTTTGTTGCCCATCCCTGCCTTCCCCATCTGCTGGTTAGGGACAGTGAAACAACAGTGCAATGTGTGCAATTGCACATGTTATGCCTTGTTTCTCTCACCCTCACCCTCGCCCTCACCATCACCCCCCTGCTTGTACCCCACAGGTATATCTGCTGCAGGTATGAGTACAGGTCACCAGCAGCAGAAATTCCATACCAAAGTCATCCCATGCATCAAGACATTAGAGGTTGCTGATCAGTTAATACAATATATTATCAAATACAATATGATTGCTACCAGTATATCAGCTCATGTCATTGCTTTGTCAGACTCATAAAAGTTGTCAAACATATATCAGGCTGGGATTTGGATGATAACAGTTAATAATGATAAAATCTTTGCCAGAGGCTATAATCAATTGCTGTCCTCCAACATTTTGATGAACAAATGGTAATAATATATATATGCAAATATCTAGGACAGGGTCAGGTTGACAGAAGGTTTATTTTCTGACAGGTGTGTCAGATGACTGGTAGCCAAGGATTATTGGGAATGGAGGGCATACTGAGGGATGCACAAGTGGATGAGTTGTTCAATTTATCGGGCACGAGTAGGGCTCGTAACCTGTCAAAATCTGGAGTTCTGAAGGTTTGGAGTATAGCAGAGTTAGTAATCACTAGGAGTACCAGAGCTCAGCTGTTACCTGGAACAGGCAAGAACAACTTTGTGTATTTACCTAGGAGTACAAGAGATACAGTACATTAGTTTAGAAGTAAGTATTAAATAAGAGACAGCTCACCTCAGCTGTTGCCTGGAATGGGCAAGAACAACTGAGGTGTCTAAAGGTAAAGTAAGGGGACTAAATAGTATGTGGTGAAGGTACACTCATATCTCAATAAGTATCAGGGAAGAATAGCAAAGAGAAAGTGTAGTAATGAGTGTCAAAGGCATTACAGAGCCATGACACTATACCATAAGAAGTAACAGTACTTCAGAGTTAAAAACCCAGACTCCTAGCTCCTAGCTCCTAATTCCAGAGTTGGTGGAATGTCTATTTGGTATCTTCAATGGTTTGAAGAACTGGAATACCTTCTGGAGTTAGTGGTATTTTGTCACCAGATCCACCTCCACCACTTCCAGACCCATACAAACAAACCACACAAGAAAACGAGCTTCTGAGCATTGAGGGGGGAATAAATTGCAAGGAGCAATGTCAGACCTACCAGGGATGAAGCAGACATGCCAGGGTCATTTCAGGGTGATGAGAACCCTAGGAATGTGCCAAGAGACCTGTGCAACATGTCAGTAAACATCCCAGACTGTTTGGAGCAGAGGAAGGTTGACAACTCACCTAGTAGGGCTTGGGATGAGACCAGTGAGCCAGACGATGAAGCGGTTGTACCAGGCAACCTCCACAGTACCCAGGGATACCCCAGATGTGTTAGCAATAAGCACATTGACAGTATGAACTCACTGTGTCAAGATATGGGTCCTAGAGGCCAACTGGGTGAAGAAGTTGAAGTTGGAGTTGTTGAGGCCAAACCACTGCAGCAAAATGATGTAGACAATGTCCAGAGGCCTGAGGAATTCCCTATGAGCAGTGGGAAGCAGTGCTTTGGCAATCCAGGGGCACTACATTGAGATGAAGGGCCAGGAGGCTATAAAGCTGGAAAGGGTGAATTTGGAGTTGCCAAGACCAAAGGCAAGGAGCACTCTGGAGAATTTTGGTGCTGTGCTGCTTTAAAAGTACCTCAAAGATATTGGATTTGTATTCTCCCCCACCATCGTCTGAGACATCCAGGTTTTTACATCAAAGAAGAACTGGGTTCTTATTATGAATAAGAAGTTTTTGGTGCAGGTAAGTAATTGAGATTTTTGCCTGATGGCAGTGGTCCAAACATGACTGGTAAAAGCATCAATGAAAACAATGAGATATTTAAATTTCTTATAAGATTCCACAGGGAAGGATTTGAAGTTCAAATGAATTAATTTAAAAGAACTAGAGAGGTACAAGCTTCATTTGATAGGAATGAGTGGTTAGGTATTTTCCCATAAGCACAGCCAAGACATATATGATCCTTTTGTGGAATAATATCAATTGTAGGAAAATTCCTAGTGTGCTTCTTCTTTGCATACAATGATACTTTGCACAAAGGATGAGCAAGTCCTTGCTGAATGGTTTAATAATCAATGGAGTAAATAACCCCAAGATGTGCTATATATAGCCTTCTCATAAGAAATAGCCTTCAAAATGTAAATTGTATCTGGGATGGAAGCAAATATGTATATTCAGCTCCTGTTCTTATAATATAATAATAAGTGCAATAAATTACCATGCACTGTCATATTATCTTGTAGAAAGCTGCCCATAGATAATAGGCAAGCATTTATATCAGGTATGTGATATACTGGAAACAAGTACACCAAATAGGGGCTGCTTTGTTCAGAAGGTACCAATAACATGAGAGTACCAAGACCTTTGATTTGTGTTATTTCATTAGCAGTATACACATTGATAGGTTCACTCATGGGGGAATTTGTATGTAAAATGCAGTGAAGCCCCTGAATCAATAGTCCAGGTGGCCAACTCAGACTCTTTTCTTTTTCCCTTATACTTCACACATTGGGAGAAGACAATATCATGTACATATTTATTAGCATAAGTAGCTAATTACATAATTTGGAGACAACAATTGCATATAATCATTCTTTGAATGAGTTGAATAATTGTCAGTTTCTAGGGATAGAGAAGAAGAGGAAAAGGGGAAATATTGCATGTCATAATCCTCATACTACTCACCCTTGAAATCAATGGGTTCAACATAGTAATACTCATTGACAATATCTTGCATTTTCCAGGATGGGGTGTCCTGGGTTATAGAGTAGGTATAGTTGTAAGTGGCTTGTTTGAGTGCTGGAACATATAGTAAATCATCAGAGTTGACACCACAAGGGAGAAATGAGAGGTTGTTGAGTGTGGTTGCTGTGTGGTTGATGGATTTCTCAATTTTGGATAGTTCCCTGTAGTTGAATAACTTCCTGCTGTTGGTTTTCCCAAGGGATCCAATGTGGACAAGAGAGAATAAAGAGCCTTGGATTGAAGTGGTCCCACAGGCAGTGATGCTTTCTGCTGCTTGTGGGGAGTGCTATGAGGTGTTTGCACTTGTAAGACAAGCAGACAGAAGGTGGACATAGGCATGGAGGTAATGATGAGAGAACAAGAAAGGGACTAATGATGTGGCAGAATGCTGAGACATGCTATTGTTGCTGTTGATGAAAATGTGAGAGATGAGAGACAAGGAGTCCTTGAGTTGATTGAGCAAATTGATTCCCCTGGCAATAGTGTTGAGGATACAGACAATCTTGGGAGAGAGTATAATACAGATTTGGTGGGTGACTGTCAAGCCTGGGAAAAGGCAGGAGGTCCATAAGATGTGGCACCACTTGTTATGATTAAGGAGGCCCCTAACCAATTTCCTCCTTTGCCTCCTCCTCATCATATACCAACTCCAATCCCGTCATTGATTACCCCACCATTCCACCTTGACCATCCCAGAGCTACCTTCTTCTCCACCCTCTTCTCCGACCTCCAGGACTTCCAGATCCCCACCTTCACCTGGGCTGACCTATTAGATGAGTCCCTCTTTGAGGGATGAGGCTATCTGCCATCACCTTCAGGCACCTCCTCACCGCCTCCAGATACTCCCTTCCACACCACCTCAGATGGACTATCCACCATTGCCTTCGGGCACTTCCATCATGGCCTCCGGATACTCCCTCCCACACCACCTCTTGGGTTTCCCCTTTTTCCTTCTATCTGACTCTTACCTACATCCTCCTGGCTCTTGCTGGCACTGCCTCCTACATAGCTTCTCTTACAGCTATGCATATTCCCCTTTCATCCTGTCCGTTTATCTCACATGTCTCGTGACATGACGCATCCTCCTTCCTTATTTATCTTTAGGACTCTGACACCTGCCCTAAAGTACTTAGTATATATATTGGAGTGCCACCCATACCTACCTTTCTCCTTAACCTTGATATATACTTCTTCATGATATCAACTTGTTCCTCGAGATCCCCTCCCTTATGCCTCGCCTCCTCTCTGCCTCATCCTCCCCTCTACCAACTCTGGGCCAGTCCCAGTACTGCTGACTTATGTCAGGCCATTCACATTTAACTCCATACAGAGGTGACCAAGTGTAGGAACGAGACACAGTTCTTCATGAACGTGTACCATTGTTACTGGTTGTAACACCACTGATGTGAGTGAGAGCACAAGAGTTGTCAACAGGGGACAAGAAAGGGATAGGAGAAGCTGGTGAGGCAAACAGAATATTGTTAAGAAATCCAGGGATGAAAGTGAGGAATATGAGATGACTGTAGAGGGAAGTGTTGCCATTGGCACACTGCTTTCCCTTGCCACCACAAGTGCCATGTGCATGCTTCTCATAGGGGCAAGAATTGCTGTTATTTGTGTGAGAGGTGCCATCATTGGGCCCTTCTCATTACTGTGGGGTGAAGGCAGGGTTGTTGGGCTTTCATTTAATTGCCAAGAGCTTCAATGCTTGGTGAGTTAAGTTGCTAGTGCAAGGTAAAGAGGCCACATATCATATGGTACATTGTTTCCACAGCAAGACACTGGATTTGTGAATGTCTTCCAGTATTATTGAGTTGAATTTGTTGGACATGGCAAGGTTTTGGGCAATGACTTCCATGGATGAGGGTAGTTTAGCCAATAAAATCATTACTTGTACCTTGGTAGGGATCTTGAAATCAGCTTCATCAAGACAGGTGAACAGCATTATTAAGTGGTTGGGAGCTTTTCAATTGCCTGCAGGAACCTTCATTTCAAGCACAGACTTGAAGTCATTGTATGTGAAAGCTATACCAGGTTTCCCATAGTCCTTTTTGAGGAGATTTCATGCTTTAGTGGCTTTTTCAGTGGCATGATATTGCTTTGAATGGGTTTTGTGACCTGAAGTCTTATGGAGCCAAGGAATTTGGCATTTCCTACAATCCAATCATCAACTTTATTTGTCAGTAATAGAATGGGTAGGACCCAGGAGTTACCAGTTGACATTGCATAAGCTTCCATAAGTGAAGCCCAATCTTGATAGTTGGTGCCATCAAGGATTGGGACTTGAGTGGTAAGAGCACTAGTCATGTTGGAGAGGTTAGTTTGTCCCAGAATAATTTGGTTGTTAGCATCTTGCTTAATTTTTGGTGAGGAAAAATAAAATAATGAACCACCATGAGGTGGCTGTGTAGAGTGATGGACAGAAATCTGATCTACCATTTTGTTTTGCAGTGAGAAAGATCTTGCACTTTGACATAAATAAATATTTAATGGTTGGTGAGCATAAAGTAGTTCAAGAAATCCTGTTAATCAAAGTGCAAGACTGAGCTGCTCATTTGGGCTCATAACCTGTTGAAGTTGTGTACTAGTAGCAACCCTTTCAGGTGTGTGAGTCTACACTTATACTCACAGGATTATTTATGAGAAAAAAGAATCTTATTAATATGGGATAAGGAGTCCCAGACTATATACACATATGTATTTGTAGTAGAGATGTACTGTAAATATCTATCTATCCTAAATAGTGTAATTGATCTTATCAATATAGAGATTAGATCTATGATAGGGGTTAAATAGCAGCTATACAGCACATATTCAACAATACTGTCATGCCTTGCATATCTAAGAAGAAAAAACTACTGAATAGACTTGACACATTAAAATTAGATGAGGTAACACAAAGGAGGGAGAATTTACAGCATTGTGTGAATAAAGATGATAGCAATCTGGACAACTTACATACAAGAATACAGGAGGCAATGTTACAAGCAAGCAATGCCCTGCATGAACATAAGTGGCTTGATTTTTGTATTCTATATACTAACATATGGTAATAGAGGTTTTCTGATACATGAAATGGAAATAGTGGTAAGACCATTTTTTCTATTCTCTGGTTTCCCTTTGATGTATATTGTAGATACTAAAAGGACTTAGCTATCTGTGCTACCAGGCTATTGTATTTAAAATGCTAAAGAGTTTATTGAAAGATTTTTCATGATAAATGATGCTGAGACTCAGTGCTATTTGTTAACCTGTCTGTTAACCTGTCCAAGTACCTTGCAAGCATGGGAAATCACTTACCTAGATCATCAGAAACCATCAATTTATTTTTGTGAACACAATTTCATATGTTGTTCTCAATGATACAATTAGTGCTGCTATTTTTCTGATCAATAATCATATGGGAATAATGTTGTCCAATGGTTGAGAAACTCAATTCTGGAATATTTTCATGTTGATCTTTGGTGTACAACAACACTTCACCTATCAAGTACTTCTCAGGTTGTAATAGGGCAGCACAACTCTGGAAATGCCTTACTATTTATTCTCTGGTGGGAATTATGAACACATCTTTGATGTGCATTGGGACAGTGCCTGAACCATCATTCAGACATTAGTCAGGCATTCAAAGAAATTTCATGAATTTTGAGGGACTGTAAGTAGCAGGTCATCTATTCTAAATTACAGCTGATAAATACAATCTGATAACAAATTAGAGCATTCTAATTCTACTTTGTTCTTGCTGAAAAAAATACTCCCATCAACATGTCCCTCCTCCATGGCAGGCCAAAGCACACATCACTAGTGGAGTATATATATTACCCTGAGGAAAATACCTTTTCAGCTGGAATCCCATTTCAATTCTGGTGTCCAGTAGCTAGTCATCTGTATAATTCCCAATTTTGCACTTTTGCCACTCAAATTTTTCTCTTGTGATCAGACTTTGCATCCATTGGGTTGCACTGACATCACCTTATATTACCTCAGTGGGATTGAAGACTTGTTAAAGCCTTGGACCATGATCTCATGGACCTTCTCAATCACCCTTTTACCTTTCACACAAATGTTGTCATATCTGTGACTCAAATCCAACTCTATTTTTTGGCCATTATGACATTCCTTGACTATGTCCTCTATATACTTCCTTCTTGCACCCCTCCCTCTATTCACCCTGGATTCCATTTACAGAGATATGTATGTACACTTATTCCTGCAGTAGGTTGGTGATAATACTAATCCCATGTATGTACTGTAGTTATATCCTTCAGGGCTTAGGATGTGTCACAATACTGACTGCCACTTTAACAAGTTGAGCTTCATCCTAAATACAAATAAAATTTGATTTACTGTTGCTCACCTTGTGCCATGCAATTATGTATATGTGCTGCATGCAGCCAAGAAGCTCCATACATCTCATATAATAACTTGTTGGCTCAATAGAGCACAACTATTCTAAGATAGATTGTTCAACCCATGTTTCAACAAATTATTGATGATGTTGTGAGTTTCAATGTTGTCCCACCAGAGTACAATGGTCTTGAACCACTTATGAGCCAGCAACTTTAACAAGGTATTGATGAAGGGATATGACAATATCATGAAAAGGTGAGTGTTAATCAGGTCAGATCAAGATGGGCAACAAGTAGAAGGTGGTTACATCAAGGAGATGCATGAAGTATCTGCCAAACAACATGGTAGGGTTGACTGAGAGGAACCTCAGGCAGATGAGGTTATTTAAAAGCTTAATATTATCTTCTGCCTGCAGGTTAAGGTTTGTCAGATGAGGACATAGGTGGGGAAGTATTGATTACAATGGTGCTAGGAAGAATGGAGATGTGGATGAAGTAGACAACAATCTTCAACCAAAAGGTGAGCTATGAGTTGCTGTATGTTGAGTTCTGAAAACATGGTGATTTTTTTGTAAAGAATAGGCTCATCCCTTTGTACAAAGGATTTCAGCACAAATCAGGATAGTTGGTTGGAAGACCAACCATGCTTTTATACATCAGGCCACTAGTATGTAGTTGCATAGTTCTCTTGCCTCTCTGCTCACAGATAAAAAATTATATATTCCAGTTTATTTGGCAGAGCTAACCAATGAACCTTATATGTGATAACTATGGGAAATAAGGGCTGGCAGAGTGAGCAGAGTGAATCTGTATGGTGACAATATACATATGTCTCCAGAAGGTGAGGGGAACTTATATTTCATGTCATAGATGCTACTGATGCATCTTGCCAGAATGTATTCTGGGCTCAGAAGGATTGAACGTAACTTTTAGCAGACAATCTGTCATGTTTTCCTGCTCCTATTCCATCCCTTTGTTTCCTCTCTTTCATTTGTACACTCTTCTTGTTTTTTTGCTACCTCCATTCCTTTGATAGACAACTGCAATAGAAAGTGTTTTAGCTTTTATGATCAAAGGCATCATTATAGAGGCAGAAAAATGGGATACATAGTGAACTAGGTATAAGAGAGGTGACTATGGGAATTTGATTGATGCTAGCTATGTTGTGTGTGGTTGGATGAAACCTGCAGGATTTTTGGCCCAAGGCAAAGCCCTGATTTGTGAGTGGGCCAGGTAAGCTGTGATCCCAACTGTTAGGAGCTCTTGGTGATGCAAGCAGCAAAGTATAGGCCCCAGTTACTAGGAGCCAAGACCTGTTCACTATAAACATACTGGTGGCATGGCAATTTGATTGAATTCATTAAGTAGCTGCTAATTGTTACAATTGAGGAGGCCCCTAACCAATTTCCTTCTTCACCTCCTCCTCATTGTCTGCTGACTCCAATCCCTTTGTTGGTCACCCCCCATCCCACCTCGACCACCTCAGTTCTTCCCTATTCTTCCAGATCTTCCACAACCTCCAGGACTGCCAGATCCCTGCCTCCACCTGGGCTGACTTATTAGACAAATCCCTCTTCGAGGAATGAGGCCATACTCCATTGCTTTCAGATATCCCCTCCATCATATCTCCACCCATCACCTCCAGACATTCCCTACCTTCACTGCCTCTTGGTTCTCCTCTTTTATTCTATGACTCTTACTTACGCTTCTTGACTTGCATAGACATTGCCTCCTTATAGCCTTCTCTCGTAGGCTATACAGTACGTTTCCCCATTTATCCCATCCATTTATATCACATGCTACATGACGCAATGCATCTATCTCCTTATTTATCTTTAGGGCTCCAATACCTACCCTAAAGTACATACTATATATTAGAGCACTGCTTGTACCCATCTTTTCTCCTAACCTTGATATACACTCATTCATGTAGTCAACTCATTCCTCAAGATTGTTACGACTAGCCCAGGTAGGGATAGTAGTAGACTCGGTCTTTCGAAGGTTACTACTGTGGGAGTTGTAGGACTTCTACAACAACTAAGAGGGCAATCCTAGGGGACTTCCACTAGGACGGAGGAGTCATAGGACTTCTACGACAGTGAAGGTCAATGAGAAGCATTGACTCAAAAGTACAACGACGACTTAAAGAACTGAGGTTCAAGGACAAGGATGTGGTTATACCAAGTAGGTCTAACTTGAAGACAAAAGTAGAACTACAAGGATTTAAATACAAAGCAGGAATGAAGAACAAACAGAAGTAAATAGAACTTCATAGAAGGACAAGGAATGATTGATAAGGAAATGCTGACTGATGGTGGAATATTGTGGAAGGTGATGGAAAGTAAGGATTAGGTCAGCGAGGAAAAGGAAAGGAAAATAACTAGGCTGCTGTAGTGTTCGAATGGAGTTGCCTGTAGATGATGAGTAAGAAGCATAGGTAGTTGGAAACAAGGAAAAGAAATAGACATGATGACAACTTGTAACAGAGATCTCCTCCCTTGTGCCTTGTGTTATGATATGTAATATTTTCAAACTTTTCCATATGAACACTTGTACAACATTTTACTTCAACTATTTAGACACATTGCACGTGACCGTGGGAAAGGTCACCTGATCACAATGATGTCATAGCACGTGTTATTAATTTCCGCTCTTCTCTCACGATGCTACACTTCTTTTCCCATCATCAACTTCTCTTTCCCACCACCGTGTACTTTCATTTGACCATACTTAGTCATTACCATTTACAGCACTTGGTCCGTGCTCACTTCTCATCAGTATATATACCTGTACTTTATATCGTAACACCCCAGTCTAATCCACTTGTCATTGTCGTTTCCGAACACTGATTAAGGATCTAAGATTATCATCACTCCACTCTACTCTTCTCTTTCTCTTTGAGCTTACGGTGTTCGCTCTGTCGAAGTCCGGCTAGTGGTAGTTCGTTTGAGCTATCATTACACCTTGCCTCACTGCAGCCTCATCCTCCACTCTACCAACTCTGGGCCAGTCCCAGTACTGCTGACTAATGTCAGGCTGTTCACTCTTAACTCCATTTGGAGGTGTCCAAGAGTAGAAATGAGATGACACATACATGAATGTGTCCCATTGTTACATTGGTCATAAAAAAATATCAAGGTTATACCTTACCAGTGCTATTAAGCCCAAATCCCCCAGAGACTATCCAGTGGTAGTCTAATCCCGAGCAAGATGCAGTCCATATGCCTAGACTCTCTACTCTATTGAGATAGAGAAGCCTCTTCTGACGAAGAGCAACACATCTCCCCACCACAACCCAATCCCCCATCCCATGCCTTCTCTCCCATCCCCCACACCAACCCTTCCCAATCCTCTCGAAGGATTAGTTCTCAACCTAGAACCAGAGCCTTCACTTCCCCACCTCGCCATCACACCCCATTCCCCGCTCTATCAAGAGCCTCTTCTAGTGGCCACCATCAACCAGAGATACAAGTTGATGTCCCTGTCCAACCCCCCATTTCTGAAGAACCCAAAGAAGAGTCTTCCCCCAATGACAGAGAGACATACAAAGACTTTGTTCAAAGAACAGATCTCCTTCCAGAACCACCCAACAACCCTGAACCCGGAGATAAAGATGATGAAGACGAGGACATGCCTGGAGTTAAAGCCACCTTACCAGAGAAGTTCTCCAGAGAATTTGCAAATGCAAACAGATGGCTCATGGCTATGGAGGGCTACTTTTCCCCCAATGATACACTCGGAGACCTCACAAAGAGTTATATCTTCCTCAACTGCATGCAGAAGGAAAGAGAAAAGGCCTTCATAGAAGCATGGCTTGCCAAAATTAAGGATGGCAGGATACCCCATGAAGAAACCCACTTTGGCACAATCAGGAGTACATTCACCAACACCTTCACCCCTTACAACACTGCTGCCCAAGCACGAGTCAAACTCTCTTTGCTCATTCAGGATACCAGAGATCCCAGAGGATTTGAGAAATATGTCTCCAGCTTCTCGCTCCTCTCTGCATAATCCAAGATCACTGATCTCAATGCCCTACTGGAATGGTACCTATAAGGACTTGAACCTCAGATCGCCACTCAACTCACCATGTCTGGAACCCTCCAAACCACTACCTCTATGGAAGACATATACAAGAAATCGTCCAAAATCAAGGGAAATTACAAGTGGATCCAAAATATTCAGAGGGGACCAAAATTGGCTTATGGAGGCCATGGTCATGCTCACAATCCCAATGCTATGGATGTTGATAAGATCACCCTCAGTGCTAGCCAGTGCTTTAGGTGCATCAGGGAGCATAGGTGTTTCATTTGCAAGAGAAAAGGCTGTTCTACGAAGAATCATCCAGGATATGTGAAGAATGATAGTACACATATCACTGCGAAGACCCGAGCCATGGAGACCCAACCCACCATTGGGAGACCACCCGCTACCACCATGGACCCACTGGACAAATTCATTAAAGACCATTTGTGTGGGCAACATCGGGATGAAATTTTGAGGACACTAAGGTCCTCATTTGATACTTCTCTTGATGAGGAAGAAGTCCCATTGGAGGGACAGGAAGCTGCTATGTGGAACGATGAATACATCCATGTCCTCGAGACCCAAGAGGACCCTGCTGCCATATCTTCAGCCAGTACCCACCTTGATGGAGGAGATACAAGAAAGGCACCAATGGGTGCCAGGAGCTCTCAAGCGCCAGCACATTTTTAGGAGGAAGGGCTGAACCAACATCAGTACCTTCCATTATGATAGCCTCTGTATTTATTTCTGGATTGAGATCAAATTCTATTCAGATTCCCCTCTTGATCTGGAAATAGGATGGCAAAATCATTGGTATACACATGCTTTTGGATTTAGGAGCTATGGGTTGCTTCATCAACAGAGAAGCAGTCCAATGTCTGGGATTACCCATCGCCAGACTATGTCAGCCCATCAAGGCTTGGAATGTGAATGGTACCAAAAACCAATCGGGTATCATCAAGTTCAAAACAACAGTCATTTTGGACTATGGAAGAATAAAGGAACAGCAGGACCTTTATATCCTGAACTGTGGCAAGGATGACATCATCCTCAGAATCCCTTGGTTCTGATTGATTAACCCAGATGTTCACTGGACGGAGGGGCATGTCACAATCATGCCATCCCGATATTGAGACACTGTGGGCACCAACCTCAAGGTCTTGAAACAGCGGTACCTAATGAGGTACCTGGGCAGTGACAATGAAGAATGGATAGAGTGAGAACTCACTCAGGGGTTCAGGAAGTGGACACTGGTCCAATGTGCTAGGTTCTTTCGTGCCCATGGAGATATACCAGAGTTTGTACTGAGACAAACTACACTATCCATGGTGATAGCACAACAACAAGACAAAGCAACCACCATGATTCCTGAGGCCTTTCAAGACTACAAGGATGTCTTTAACAAGAAAAACACAAAGTTACCTCCCTCTCGACAGTATGGTCATGCCATAGAGTTGAAAGACTCTTCATACCCCAGCATGCAAAGGCCTACCTGTTGAACCCTGCAGAACAACTAGCCTGCAAGGAGTTTGTCAAAGAACATCTCAAAAGTGGAAAGATTACTCCATCCAAGTCCCCCAAAGCCTCCCCTTTCTTCTTTGTCCAGAAGAAAGATGGAAAACTCCGACCCTGTCAGGACTACCGATATTTAAATCAGCATACTATCAAGAACACCTACCCCTTACCCCTCATTTCTGACCTCATGGATAAACTCAAAGGATCCACTATGTTCATGAAATTTGATGTCCAATGGAGGTACAACAACATCTTGATCAAACCTGAAGATCAATGGAGAGCAGCATTCCTGACCCCCCTGGGACTTTTTAAACCCACTGTCATATTCTTTGGAATGTGTAACTCCCCCGCCATGTTCCAAGCATTCATGAACAACATTTTTGGAGACTACATCACGGAAGGATGGCTTATCATCTATATGGATGACCTCCTTATTCACTCAGCGGATGCAAAGCTACATGAGGAACGCACCCAGAAGGTACTCCAATGCTTCCAGGAGCATGAAATGTTCCTCAAACTAGAAAAGTGTATCTTTGCCACACCTAAGGTGGAATATCTGGGCATGGTTGTCAGCAAAAATGGAGCAAAAATGGACCCTGCCAAGCTGAAGGCAATTGATGAATGAAAAACCCTGGTGGACATGAAGAATGTCTGATCTTTCCTAGGATTCTACAACTTTTATCACAGATTTATCCCCTTCTTCTCCACCATCGCCCACCCCCTTGTCAGCCTTACTTCAAAAACCCAACCTTGGCACTGGGATGCTCCTCAGGAAACTGCCTTCCGGGCCCTACAACGGGTCTTCACCTCCAAACCCATCCTGGCTTTCCCTGACACCTCCAAACTGTTCACCATTATGACTGACGCCTCTCTTATGGCGTCTGGTGGTGTCTTAATACAACCCGATTCCAACAGCAATTTGCACTCTTGCAGGTATATCTCCTGAATGTTCTCTCCAGCAGAACAAAATTACAATGTCTTTGACTGTGAACTGCTCACCATCATACATGCCTTGGAGGAATGGCGCCAGTATCTGCTGGGCTCCTCTCACCCTGTGGTGGTACAGACTGACCACAAGAACTTGATGTATTTCAAAGAGCCACAGAAGCTGTCTTGAAGGCAGGCACACTAGTTGCTCTTTCTCCAAGACTTTGATTTGTCCTATGTCGCCCTCTCTGGGAGCAAGATGGCCCCAGCTGATGCTTTGTCCTGAAAGGACAATGTTGATACATTGAACAACAACAACAATGTTCAGATGTTATCCAATAACACCTTCAACCACCAACTCCAAGCCATTGATTTGGCACTCACTAACAAGATACACTCCTCCTCTGCTACCAATTCTCTCATGCTGAATGCTCTCCATCATTTGGAGAACAAATCCCCTCCCATCAGCTGCACAACCATGGCTGACTGGTCCTATATCAAGGGTTTTCTGTACTTCAAAAACTGCCTTAACATCCCACCGGATGCATGCCATAACCTTGTCTCTGCTGCCCACTCTTCCTTTGAAAGGGGGTACAGCAGCCACCTCTGGACTGTCACCCTTCTTTCTTGTGACTATTGGTGGCCCGGCTTTTCCTCCTTTATCTGGAGATACGTCACTGGCTGTGCAATCTGCCAGGCATACAAAGTTCAGACCCACACCATGGTTCCCCCTGTTGTTCCCCTCTATTTCGCCACCTCCCATCCCTTCCAACACCTTTCTGTGGATCTGATCACTGACCTACCCTCAGTGTAGGGCTTTGATTCTGTCATGGTTGTGGTTGACCATGGGCTTATGAAGGGGGTAATATTGGCCCCTTGTATGAAAATGGTGGATGCTGCCAGCATGGCCCGTTTATTTTTTGAACATGTGTTCAAGTGGTTTGGTCTCCACAACCGACTACTCTCTGATTGAGGCCCACAATTCGCATCAGCCTTTGCCAAGGAACTGGCACACCTCCTTGGCTACAATATCTTGCTCTCCACTGCATACCATCCCCAAACCGACAGAGAAACAGAACAGTACAATCAAGAATGGGAGACCTACCTGTGCATTACTGCAATGGCATCCCCCAGAAATGGCTAGACCTTCTCCCTTACGCCAAGTTTGCCCATAATTCTGTGGAACACTCGGTCACACACAAGTCACTATTTTCCCTGATGCTTGGATATTCCCCTCACTCCTACCTGACAATCAGAAAAACCCTCAACCCCGCCCTTGAAACCCACCTTTCTGACCTAGAAGAAGCATGGAAAGAAGTGGAAGCTGCGCATACCCTTGCACAGCAAAAGATGAAGGAACGGAACCTATCCTGGTTCCAGCTGTGGAAACCTTGAGATAAGGTGTGGCTTGACAGCCACAACCTTAAACTACAGATCCCATCTCAGAAGTTTTCCCCTCATTGCACTGGACCTTTCACAATCTCCACTGTAATTTCCAAGGTTGCCTATCAGCTGAAACTTCCCCCACAATGGAAGATTCATGGCATTTTCCACACCTCCCTGTTATTGTCCTATCAGGAAACCCCCAAACACAGACCCAATTTCCCTCGCCCACTTCCGGAACTCCTTGGGACTGAGGAGGAATACAAAGTAGAAAAGATCATTAATCATCATGGATTACCCCAGAGGCGGCAATATCTGGTATACTGGAAAGACTATCCTGATTCAGAATGGGCATGGGAACCCAAATCCCATTTAGGGAACACCAAGGCGATACTCCGTGAGTATAAAAGAAGGGTTGGACTTTGAAACCCCTCTTTCTCCCAAACCACCTCCTCCATCCTTCATCCATGCCCTTCCCCCTCATCCCTTCTGTCCCCCTCTCCACCCGCATTGGCCACCTCCCACCATCTGCCCACCATCTACTCTATGTCGGCATTCTTGAAAGATCTCAAATATTGGAGGTACTTGAGTCCCTCCCCTTCTTCTCAAGCAACAAAATGCTCTGCCACCTCATCTGCCAATCCCATCATCTTCACCCTCCCCCAGGCTGAGCAGGAGAGATACCATGACAACACCCCTGATCCTTCTGTCTTTGACCGCTCTCCAAGATTTGATTATTCTATCCCCACCGACACTCTTACTGGATCAGGAGAACCCTTCCCTCAATCCAATGATGGAGAGCCTGTTCCAGGACATTGTGGAACCATTACAATATCTCTCCGAGAGACCCCTTCCCTCTCCTCCCCCTTATCCAGAGATTCCCCCACCAAATCTCTCCCAACCCCTTGCTGTCTCCTCAGACATGCCCACCATCTTCTTTTCTTGGCAGGCCTTTCATTGCAGCCCCCACACTCTTTTTCCCCCCCATTGGGAGACTTTGCAGTCGTCCGCCCACCCCTCCACATCTACATTCCTAGCAGGACTGGTAACCAGTCAGGAACCACTGGACTGGATCCCAGTCACCCAGCTCCAACCATAGATTGTGACCCCCAGCCTAACGTGGGCCCCATAC
>JBBPNR010000413.1:0-24923 GCA_038091015.1 Boletus vermiculosoides
ATGCGAGTACAGTAAAAGAAGCTCATAATGCATAAGGTAATAATGCATAAATCCTACACTTTCCGTCGCCTAAACCTAATGATGATTAAGCTTTTTCGTGGTCCCACCCGTATGCATTATGAGCTTTTCTACTGTACTGTGAGGCTGCGGAATGACTTCATCTTGTGAAGTGCTTTGGAAATTGGGAGAGACGGGTGAAAATAATGTCAATTTTGAGGTTGAAGACTTGGAACACTTACACCTCGGGACCGACCGGACGCTGCGTGGAGTTATACCGCTCGATTTACCCGGAAGCTGGTCAATGCGCGTAAATCCCTCGATCGTCCGATCCACTCCGCCAGTATCATAATCAGTGTTGCTCGTCGAATGCCAACCTTCGGATGGCTACGTAGGACAGGAATCCATACAGGAACTAGCCGGCATGGTATCGCCTCGCAACGAGCAAACGCCAGTGGTGGGAACCCGAAAGCGTCCAGGGAGCTTGGCTAGTCCGTCGGATCATGGCGAGTGCACTACGCTCGTTGGCACCTCGTTCGGGATGTGGCAAATCGGCGGCGGAGGGAGGCCGCAGCTCTGCTGCGAAGGTCGTGCGACACAACCTTGGGAACGATATCACCTCGGGGCACTCCCGCAGGGTTACACAACTTTGTGGGTGAAAATCCCGCGCTCATCTCGGGCGGCCTAACCCAACGTCTCCAGATCCTGTCCCCCACAGATTCCTATCGTCGAAGCACGTACACCGGCGCTGGACGGTGCAATCCACGGTGGTGATGACGCCACTGTTCAAACTCGTCTAGTGTACTTCAGTACTGCATAGTCAACCTCTTGGTATTGGAAAGAGATCATCTCTGTCATTATACACGAATCCAATCCCAACGACCTTTGAGCTACGGCTCCTTCCTTTGGAATGCTGCAAGTCCATGCGACTCGCGCTCTAACTCAAGCATCGTCTCAGCCTCGGGGAACCTCGGTGTGAGTTTGACTTCGAATGGAACTGGCCGCCTATTCTCGTCGCGGTATGTCAGTAAACACATACCCTCCAAGGCCAATTTCGAACTTGTACGTACACAGCGAGACCCACTTCCACACATCCGTCGACGTCTATCGGAAGTGGCTTTCCTTGCGCATCGGTTGCGCGCTCGATGTTCATTGCCCAGAGGACTATGGCGATGTCGATGAACAACGAGTTATTCGCGACGTGCCTGCCGACGCAAATTCGTCTACCAAAGCCGTACGTGAAGTGTCCCTCTTCCTTCGAGTCGGTCGGCCCCGGACCGATCTGACCTTTCTCGTCTAGATAGCGTGCGGGATTAAAGTGTCCAGCGTCTTCTCCGTAGATCTCGGGGTCTCTGTTGAGGTGCCAGACGTTTGCGATGACGATTGTTCCGGAGGGGATGAAGCGACCTTCATACCAATCATCCTGCGAGCGGATATCATTAGTGACCGCTGTCCATGATAGCCCTTTCTACGTACTTCGACGGAACGATGTGGAAGTCCCACCGGATCCTGGAGCAATGGGTAAGTCATATAAAACATCCCATGTAAACATCTGGACGTGCCACGGGGCGCCACCTCAATGCCTCTTTCGTCTGCGTTGCAGGTCAATTAAATGAAAAGTCCACGGGGTAAGCATGGAACTGACCATCGCGCAGATGTACGGAAGCTTCTCGAAGTCGGCAAATGTGGGGAGTCTATCGTGTCCAACGACAGCGTCTAGTTCAGCCTGAGCGCGCTTCTGGGTCTCTGGATAAACTACCATCGCCAACATCCACCAAGCCAGGATGGCAGAGGTTGTCTCTGCACCAGCAGCACTGAAGAAGTTGGGTTGTCAAAGGCGTTGCATAGGCTACAAGAGGTGCGAAATACATACAACATCGTTCCAGCCAACCAAGAGTTCTCCCGCTCAGAGAGGCCATGTCTCTCGGCTGTTTGAAGTAGTGTTGCTGTGAGGTTCGGATGGTCCTCTCCTTGTTTCTATCGATAACTCAGATTCATTGGTTGTGATGTTGGAGGTATATACACACCATTCGCTCCTGCACGCCACGGAAGAGGCCTTCAAACATCGCGGAGTCTGTAATGTAGGACGCCTCCGCCTTCCGCCTCCACGGGGCCAGTCTACATAACACAGGCGAGCTCCCGTTCAGCATTTCCATGGTGACCGTCACGTTACTCACATCTTTGGGAGATACATCATCCAGGGGAAGAACTCAACCAAATGAGCACCTGGAAGTGCAGCACGCGTCAGTCGAGCAACGAAGTCATTGATAGCTCTGACTGATTCATCGTTTCCTGAGATGATAGGAGGCTCGTCGTATACCATTGTCATAATGCCAGATGCTGCTGTTCGGCGCAAATGACCATCCCAGTTGTCTGGCTCTGCTAGCAGGCCGCATGCTAGGAGCACACCTTCCAGGTGCTGTGTAGGATGGAAACGATGTACGACGCCTTTGTTGAGACCCTCGTGGGCGGCTTTGCGGAGACGACGCCAGCTATCACCTGGATCAGCCCAGCGGAACTATGCCTACGAATCCAAACATACACATCGTTGTACCGAGTGAACACGACTAGGAGGCCATCAGTCATGATCTCGGAAGCCACGATGTTTCGTGGCCTATCGGAGTATATTCCAGCACGGCGATCGAGGAGGTCCACTGCAATCCTTTGTGAACTGATAACAACCATGTGTTGGCCAGCTACGTTGAGGTATATGATATCGCCTGGTGTTTCCGGTGGTCAGAGACGAAAGAGAGGGCACATAGGAGTAAAAGAAGCAATACCGAATTTATTTCGCAGGTCCGTGAATGTCGTCCATTGATTGTTGGTGATTTGAAGGATATTTCCTAGTAATGGAAGGCCCTTTGGTCCAGGGGGTAGTTTCCGCAATGGACTGCGAAGGTAGATGACGAGTGCATGGACAAAGACGCTTGTAACGGCAACCAAGAAGAACGACTTGTACGTTCCAACCGCATCAACGACTGGGCCTAGGGCATCCATATCGCGAACTTGAAGGAATCCGGGATTTCAAGTGCGGAGGTCCATCTCTTAAGATCTCATGCTTCATCGTACTACCGTGAACACGGTGATCTGAATTCAGTGTTGATGCGGATGGGTAGGACAGGAATCCATGCCGAATAGCTCCGACATGGTATGTACTGTATGGGAACGAGCAAAGGCTGGTGGGAACCCGAAAGGGTCCTGCTTGCCCAGATCTACAAGACAGGTGTGTTTGAACGTTATCTACCACACACAAGCCATTCGAGAACTATTAACCATTTAGACGCATTGGTCACCAGTCTAGCAGCCCATCTCAAACCCCGTTTCAGTCCACCGATGGACCGCCTGGTAGCCTGGCTGATCCGTGGGACCGATATCCCTCATCCAAGAAGCCTCCTAGGGTCACACCTGGAAAATTCGTTGCGCATGACAACAAACCGACATGCCGAATTGAATCTTATCACAATAAAGGTGCGGTAATGTTATTCAGAATACGAAAATAAGGACAGGTGATTACCTTGCTTGACAAGGTCCTTCGAGTGTTGGCTTCGTGTGCAAAATTGAAATCGTCTACAAGACCAAATAGACAGTAAAAAATAATCGTTACACTAAGTAAAGTACCCAATAAAAGCCTACCCGGCCTACCTCTCCCTCTTCTAACGCAAGCAAGGTCTTTGGCGGCAGCACCACCCGCTTGTGTAAAAGCCTAGGTAGCGGATTCGGAGATAAAATAACTATGGCGCGCCTCTCTTGATCCACTGCTTTCTTAATACGGACTATATACGATAGTCAACCACCTTATATAATCAAAGCACTTCCATTTAAGTACTATGTAGTACATATCCCCGTCACCTGGTAATGCATATAATTGGATTCACAGCAGGGAACTGTCAACGAGCACGGGTCCAATCTCTGGTGTGTCGTACTTGCGCTTCTTCGGCATGAGCGATATCCATCTCTTCTCCTTAATTTCCAGGCCTCTATTTCCGAAATATCTTTCGCTTTCAAAGCTCCAGTCATCGTTGGCCCGTACCCAGTGTCCTAGGCCATCGCAATATTCCTTCACCTGTGAATTCAACGGTTCTTCCCACTCAGGAAGTGCCGCCATGGCAGCATGGAACTTTTTCTCGAGTCCCGTGTGGAAGTCTTGCACCCACAACATCGCGCCATTCGCATCCGTACCAAGTTCGTTCATTACGATCCTTATGATGTTGTGGCTGTCGTCTCCACGGGATTGCTCAAGGTTATAGGAGACGATATCCTTCAATATGATTATATAAGTCTCGTGTGCGATGCTATTTGCTGACGAATATTACTGACGTTACCGAGACAGAGCATGTCAATGGATGCCAAGCTCATCTCCTGAATCGCCGGATGCGAAATGATCTCATCGGGGATGTCAAGGGCCTGTTCAAGCAAGGCAAACGAAGGCTTCGCCCCAATTGTGTCGCGTCGGACATCAATATAACTCTTGATATCACGGATACGGTGCCTGTTCCTGTCGATGGCCTGTTGCACGACAGCCTTGAGATATTCATCGAAGGTCTTGATGAACCTCTTTTGCGATTGCTTACTTGCGTTCCGTATCGTACGTTCCCAGAATCTGTAGTTGAACAGACGTCGTTTCAGGAAATCGCAAGAGAGCTAGCAAAACACTCACTGACGAGCTACTTCCCCGCCGATCCATTCTCCTTTTGGTCGTGGTTTGTGCGGGTTGCGGAGGGCGTCCATTATGACGTCCTTCTGCTTTCGGACTTCGGAGGGCTCGGCCGCATCCGAATGTTCATCGATAACAAAGAATAAATTCATTACATCACAGCCAGCTCTAGCGTGCTCTAATCTTATGGCTCAGAAATTTGTTTAATTGACTTTGTGGTCACTTACCTTTCTTCGCTATTGGATAAGCCAAACAGGCAAGGCGATCTACCAAACAAGGTGAGTGCGTGGATTAGAGTACGAGGGCGAGATGGCTTACTGAAATCGCAGCGATTGAAGGCGTGTTGCGCTTTCGGGCCGAAGGCACCGAAGCTCGCAGTCCAACTAGCAGACTCCTTCTTCACCTCGGCATAGTGTGGGTTGATGCGACGGGGCCATGGCCATCTTGCAAGCGTATTCGGGATGAAGACTTTAGTAGGTCCACTAGATCCAGTGGCAGTTTTCTCGATGGCGGACCCTGTCTCTGCCGCAAAGCCGTAGACAAAACCTTTACACCTCCTGGTGACCAGGGCAGAAACGCCATAGGAGGCGAGGCGAATGATCAAGCCTATGAATGCGCCGAGAGAGAGCAGAGTGTACGTTTCCATGCGAGATTGGTTTGAGCTTGCATAACTACTGATTTTATACTCAAAATGATTCTCAAACGTCTTGAAGAGGAACCGGGCACACAATATCCACCTCAATGCGCTGCCTATTTCCAAGACATGGTGTTTTGTCTACTTTCCTCTTACACGTAGCAAGACGCCTCATCAAATTTTACCGTTTTGAGTTGTGAAACGAGTCAATGGGCGTCCGTTTGTCCGTAGGAACACCGCAGGTAAAAAATACCGTACCCGCACCATCAAACACCCGATAGACACCGACCCGTTGATCCAACGGTGTGTTGCAAACACTACGGCGGTGACGCTGAACACCGTGACCCGGTACTGTATTCAGTTACAGTAGGGAAATGATGGAGTAGAGGTACTACTTGAGTCCTAGACCAATATTTCTCCCCATCCTCGATGTCTATCTCTTCCCGCTTGTATTTCAGGCTTATAGTGATAGTTCACAATCTAATTTCCACTCACCGAGATCGGCGACCAGGTCTTCCTCATCATTCAGCATACCAGAGTCAGGGGTTGATGTATCAAATCCGAGCACGTCAGGTCGATAGTATCCGCAATCCCAGAACATGAAGAGCAGGAGAGCAACCAATGCACTGTTTTCAGTGGCAAGCTGAAGCCTTTTCCCCTTCTGAATCACATAACGGTCATTGTGAAACGTGAGTAGACTGACCTTCTCTGCCACATGCTTTACACTTCTCGGAGCCTGACTGGCCGGATGCAGCTTCGTGGACATAATTAGACCGAGTTCGCTGGATATATTGAATGAAATGTGGCTCTATGTTGAACTGTTCTGAAGACCTTGATTCAAATTTTATGTCCACAATTCATACTGTGACAGTACAGAGGAACTCTGTTCTGACGTAGCCTTGACGTTTATTGTGGCTCTGTTTGGAAGTCATAGTGGCGACCGGTGATGCATAATGAATAGCCGTGCCTGGGGCGGATCTCCGAGAAGTAGCCCGAAGGCCGACACACGATGCCAACTCCCAAATCACCTCCAAATCACGAGTAAAGGGTACGGTATACGAGCGGTGACAGCTCACGCACACCATACCCGGACCCTCAAAGCCCGGTTTCCAAAAAAAAAAAAAAGACCCCGCGGTATCACCTATTCGTCCGTATATACATATTCAACTATGCTTTCTTTCAACAAACTTTTCTTCGGGGTTCCCATGCCACGTAGAGTTACGATATTAAGCCAAAGTTGATTCGGGGCCACCTATCGGAGTATCTGTCGGCGAGGTCCGCCGCAATTCTTTGCGAGCTAATAACCACCATGTGTTGGCCAGCTACGTTGAGGTAAATGATATCGCCTGGTTTTCCCGGTGGTCAGACGAAAGAGAGGGTGCATAGAACTAAAAGAGGCAACCACTGTAGGAGATACCCGGCGTCACCACCCCGCTGGTGTGGGAGGTAGGCAAGGACCCAACCTCGTGATCCCGGATCAAACCAAGTGCTTCCGACGGAAAGTTTATTTGCGTAAGTGGGAACCCGCACAGTCGTGCAAGAGTTCTGAGTCAACTTCAAGCTCGTACAACGATCGATGCTATTTGCAGACCTACTCGTTGCACTTAAAGCCAAGTTGCAGCTTCTAGTTCGGAACCTGTTAGGTAGGTGGATATCCCCGTCGTAGTACGACGCTTGCGGCGACAAACTAGTTGATCAACGGTGTTCTCCAACTTAAGCATGTGGATTGATGCTATCAAAGGGAAGCAGTCGGAATTGGCAGTGCACTAAGTTGTGTCACCCGATTCACAATCGGGGTTCCCATGTCTCCAAGATAGTGGCCTTCCCAATCAGGCGATGCAGAGGGTGGAGATGAAACACATCCAAGTGCACACGTCTACTGACAACATATGGAAACCATTCGGTCCAGCGGGACGCCTACAGTGGAGTACGTGATACCCCAAAATTTCATGGAAACAGCAACCAAACGTCTTCTATTCTTATTATATTTGCTGTTCCGTGTCCGGTGGACCGCAGCACCCGGTATAATGGGTAACATTTTCTCGAGTTTCATGATGTCCAACATCAGACTGCTCCGCAAACAGCCTTCAATATACCACTTACAGAACCATTCTCAACGATGGTTCACTCATTCCTGGGAACAGGGCTGCAAAAGGAGCTTCGATTTAATAGTTCAGATCCAAACATCCTTTGTGTGATTCGAGGCAGAGCTCTACATAGCACCGGTTCCGCTTCGTGGTCTTTATTCTGCTGCACACATGATGTCATCCTTTCGTTCTACTATCATGCTCTCCTTGACCTGTGTCTATCTTCATGGGTTCTCTTAGTCGTTGCTGTCGGCGCTGGTGTTTGGATCAATAGTGCTCGAAAAATGGTTCGTCTCCCCCCTGGGCCAAAAGGACTCGATACGGTCTGGGTTGCCATAGCCACGATCTTATCCGTCTTTTCCATCGAGGCGCCGGTGGACGAAAATGGCACACTTGTGATGTCCAACATTATGTTCCGCCGCTCAACAATCAAGTCGGTCCATACATAGCGAACGAGAGCTCGAAGCTTATGCTGTTTGTTTTCAGCCATCCAGCCCCGTTCGAGTGCACATTCAAAGTGAGGTCGCCGAGCACACATGCTTTGACTCGCCAAGAACTAGACTGGAGCACAGTTGGAATGTGAGATCATTGATGAAAGTAGAATGGCATGATATTATTGCTTTAAATTTATTTGTTGTACTTCCTCTTGTAGCTTGTGTTGCATGGATTCGGTAATGTATAATAGGTAGCTGGCTATCTCATTGGCTCGTGATGTCCATCAGTATGACTTGAGTGCAAGGCACCCGCGAGTCATTATTCGGTATGCAGCTGAATATTAAATTGGCTAGTACAATACTGAGATACTATACCAGTGTGGCAATCGCAATCAATGTGTGCTTGAACTAGACGAGATGTCCATGACGTCTCAACGTCAAAATGCATTCATGATGATGGTGCAAGTCGACTATGCTAGTATGGAGCCCCCAAGCTAAATGATGATCTATGTCAATAAGGGCAGACAATTCGAAGTTTATTCCTGGCTACAAGTTACAGGTACGATAGTCTACAATACTGCCGACCTGTTCTTAGATTGATAAACGGATGCAGTGGTGGGAGGCAGCTGGAGAACTAACGACCACCTGCATGCAACCCCCGAGGCAGATTACTTTGGGGTGCCTACTGGAGGGAAGGTAATCAAAATGAAAACCTTTCGCTATGGGTCCCACATCAACATGTGCTTCCGCGTCAGCACGAGAGGAGATCCTCTAGGATCAAATCCGATGCCTGAAAGACAAACAAGGTAAGTTGCGCAGTGGCGCTATATGAATGTTTCGAATACATACTTTCTCTGCGATGGTGTATACGGTCTGTTGAGGGGGTGAACCAATGGTAAGGGGGATGACGCCAGCATCCACGACGCGCACGTTCGCCAATCCATATACACGAAGCCGAGAATCAACGACACCTAATCGGATCATCAAACGTTAGGCATCATCGTTCACAAACAAGAGTCAACGGTCTGACCTCCTAAGTTCTGAGCTGCCATTGGTGTTGTGCCTGGGATACTACGTCAGTGTGTCAATCACTTTCTCAGCAAGATATGTACCTATTGGGTGGTTAATGGACTGTGTGCCCGATAGAAGAGTGCATTCGCAGTCATGTAAGAACAATCATTGCAGAAAACGGGACTAGAGTACTGACCTGAACCGTCTCAAGCACGTATTCCGACCACTGGCTGATAGTCTCAACCGATGTGTTTGGTGTATTCCTCGACTGGATCTGACCAGCGAAAGGCTCTGAAGAAGCCATATTGTCGAAGAACTGGATTGCAGCAGTCAGCACAGAGAGATCTAGCTCGGCGTTAGCTTGTGTACAATTCGAGGGCGATCTGTGACAGAATCTTACCCCACTCGAATGACATGTATTTGGGGTCGATTACAGGGGAGGCTTGCGGGTTCGAGGAGTTGATGTGCTAGTAAATCAGAGTTGAGTAGGTGTATCAATCCGACCATGACGGGACCTTACAACAGATCCACGCGAAAACTCGTACTAAACAGAGGAATTAGTTATCTGTCCCGCCCACGTAGACTGGTTAGGACGAACCAAGATGAAAGCTGCCAGGGTTCCATAGCCTACGTTCGGCTGCGGAGTGCTCACCACACCACCACGCGAGAGGTAGGTAGGGGCGACGAACGGAACTCCAGAGTCTGCCATTTGTAGGGTATGGTTGTACTGAGCGGCCTGCAGTGGCGTCAACGTCATATTATTAAGGACATTGTTCAAATTAGCGCGCAGTGCTGTGTAGTTAGCAATAGACATGATGTTCTGAAGCGGCCAAGGGCCACTGACACCCGCGGTCCACGAGAACGCGCCAGTACGGGCAGTATCACTGAACCCATGTCAGTCAACAGCGCAGGGATAAATAATGCACAGGAGAACTAACTAGAGTTCTCTCTGCTCGTCAAAGTAAGTTTGGTTCCATGTAAGCCAATCTGCGGCCCAACCTTGAGCAGAGTGCCATTGCATAGAGCAGGTTTCTTACCGAGCGTCAATACACCTTCGTTGGCGGTGTAGTCCATCGCGGTCAAGGGCTGATCTTGCAGATTCTCGCCAATCTCTGGGAAGTCCAGCACCACAGGCACGCCTGCGCTTTGCAAAACCGTCGCATTTCCAACACCGGACAGCTCAAGAACCTGGGGTGTTTTCAAGCTTCCTAATAAATGCTTCGCACTCAGCCGTATGATCTCAGTTATTAATTAACTTGGCACATACCTGCAGAAAGAATGACTTCCCGCGTCGCATTCACGATATAGGTCGTCCCGTTGACGATGTACTCTACCCCTGTGGCTGTGATATTTCCACTTCCAAGAGTCGAGTTATCCCAGATGATTCGACTGGCGAGGGCTCCCGTCAACACGAACAGGTTTTGTCTCGCCATCACCGTCGAGTTGTAATATGCTGGAGCAGCGTAACTGCGTTTCCCAGTGGAAATGTCGACGGAGCTGTCAAGCCCAGCGAGAGGAATGTATGCAGTATCCCCATCGTCAGGGTTACTATTGAGCGGGTAACCCAGGCTTGCACTAGTTTGACCGAAAAGCGTGTCGAGGGGGAATATATAAGTATTATAACGAGCTTGAACCAGCCCCTCGTTCCCTTGCACGGAAGCCAGGGATTCGAAATCGGCAGATGTGGTTCCAGGAATGTACTGTGCGGCGTAATTGGGAGAAGTCCAGTTTTCCACGCGCTCGAAATAGGGGAGAAGTGAACCGAAATCCCAGCCATCGTTTCCGAAAACTGTGGACCATGCGTCGTAGTCCATGCTATAGCCACATAACCATGCCATAGAATTGATAGCAGACGAGCCACCCAGGACTTTTCCACTGCAGCACGTCGTCAACGAGCAAAATCAGAACGGAGTGGATTCGAACGAACCGTGGGTAATGGATGGCACGACCACCTAATGCCGGCTGAGGGACACTTACAAACCCCCAGTCGTACTTTGGGTTACCGAGTAAGGTGGCATTTGGATTCTGAAGGTAGGTGGTTGCGCCATATGGGATATCAATGACAGGATCACCTGAGTGATTGTATGACCCGGCATCGATGACGCCGACACGGAGCTGTTGTGCAGAGAGTCTGTTCGCGAGCACAAGACCTGCTGTTCCACCTCCAACAATGACCACATCGAAGGTGGACGCCGAGAAAGACTGTGGCGTCACAGTAGATTGGGACACAACCATCCCAGCGAATGCGAGTGCCGTGAGGGTGCGAAATGACTTCATCTTGTGAAGTGCGTTGGAAATTAGGAGAGACGGGTGAAAATAATATCATTCTTGAGACTGAGGACTGACGATACTTATGCAACCGCCGAATGGCAATGAACCGACTTGACGGGCCAAGCATCATCAGGGCAATGACCACATCCAGTATCCGGTAACCCTCAGGCTCCTTCAGGGGTTGGCTAAGATTTGATATTCTCGGCGTGAAAGGATCTCACGGACAGTGCTCCTGTATTTGGAATGTGAACGGTACCTAGCGGCGCTCGCAAGAGCTATTGGGAGAAAGCGATACATTGTATGCAGAGCATCCAAATCCTCGGATTCTGTCCCGGATCGTGCCCAGAGCCGAAAAAAGATTGTTGAGTTCCCTAAATAGGAAACCCACCACGTTGAGGTTCGCATCTCGCAGGGAATTGCAAGATTTGACGTTTATGTTTATTTATATTTACAATTTTGGCTTCTTATGGAAAGCACACTCCGATGTCTTGTGGCCTTGTTCTACTACTCGCTTCTGTTCCACCGCTCGCATAACCCCCCTCCCTCCTTCATGAGACTAAATGGACGGTCTGTTCGTGGACGCCTTGACTGTGCGGTCGACCGTTGCCTCGTCTCACCCACTATCGCATCGCTATTTTCTCCAGAACCGTTGACGCACGCGGTAGTTCAGGCCCCATACTGTGGCACTAGCTTCACTGCAGATGTCCTTGTTGATGTCGAGGTGATCAATCGTGATCTTGTTGTGGGTCGCCAATGGATGTCTTTGTGCCGTCTTGTTGCTGATGACCATCCCGTGGCCGAGGGTGAACGCGATGATGATGTCGTTCCCTCGAATGTAGAGGAGTCCTCGTTGATTGATTATCCAGGACTACCGCAGAAATGCTATCTTCCCTCCCGCAAGACGTCAGTCAATTGAATACAAGCTCCTTGATCAAATGCTGAACACATCAGCTCGTCTGGTCTGAAACCATATAGACTTACGTCTTGTCAAAGAAAGAGGCCTTTGTTGCCATCAGGACATGTGGGTCTTGAAAAGAGGACTGTGGGTGTAACTTGAGACTGTCTCAATTTACCTTTGCTTTCTTGCGGCTGCCACTGAGCGTCATCGTGGTGGGTTGAAGTTGACCAAATGTCCCACGCTGGTTCTGGGAACAGTGCTTCAGCCAGACTTATCACGAGATTGCAAGTCTTCATTGACATCCGAGTCGCTGGTCAGGAAACATCGGATTACAGAGCAGGTACTACACTCAAGCTGGTGATGCCATCGGTAGCAATGCCAACGACGTCCGCGTGTGAATGCTATTTACTACGATGTTCCCCGTATCGGGTGTTGCAACGGATGTGGCGCGATCCATGTTATCTACTACACGAAGGGCATGAAACCGAGTACCTGGAGAACATTGTTTACGATTTTACGTTCTTGGATGGTCTTGTAAACAGCGAAACGTGGATGTCTTGCAATGAGATAGTACATCACCTAAAAACAACGCACACAGTGGATCTTTGTCGCTGTGGTTGCCCGAGATGAGCGAATGGGAGGAAGTGGGAAAATTGTAAATGAGTCCAGAATTAGATGCTGAGGTGTCGATCATTCAGCTTGCATCAAGGTCACTCATAGAACGTGGACAGGAAATCTCAATAACCCACTGCTCAGGAAATTGCCTTATGAATATTTCAGCGGATTAATAAAACTGAAATGTAGGACCAACTGTAAATTTTACTGAACCCCAATGAGGTGCGAAAAACTTAGACTGAGGTTTGAGATCTTGAGGAGTGAACTTGGAGAAACGTCGCAACTGGTCGGATGTGGCGGTGAACAGAAAATGGAGCGCTTCTCGCGGATCAGACCAAACGAGAGGGTGGCCAAAATGGGGCAACACTCTGAACCGGCAAGCGCTTCTCAGCACTCCGATAACCTGTTCGTCCAACTACTGTACTCTGAACTGCAATTCATTTGAAAGCCGAAGGATGGTTGGCATGAGAACTGGTGAGGCTGAGTGGCTGAGACTCGGAAGTACCCACCGCCATCTGGCAGACGGCACATCTCCACCTCCATCTCCATTGTGTACAGTGATAATTTTAAAACCCCGGTCTCAGGCGGATCTTGTGTGTGTGAATGATCATAAGGAGGTGTATTGTTACGGCTCCTCTTCGAGTCCAGGAGATCAAGACAGGGTGCCTTGCGCGTGAGTCGCATCAATTAGCAGCAAACAAACGTACATGGAATCGCCCACCATGAGATCTTGAGAATTCAAATACCCTCAGACGGAATTCGTGCTGGCTGTGATGCCGTCTGCACCGCTGCGCGTCCGCAGTGACTTTGCTACCTGAGAAAATCCCACAGGCAAGCGCTGAAACGCATGACATCTATCACAGAATGCCCAATAATGACTTGAAGAATGAGCTATTTCAATCGAGCAGTGTTGGCACCGTGCTGCCTGTGACTCCGCATTTACTTAGGGCAATGTTCAGAGAGCCGTGCGAGATTACAGTGGCGAACCTGTCTGTTCCTGTATAATGGTTCGTGTTTGCTGTACACCAGTGACGAAATTCTGAGATTTGGCGAGGGGTTTTGTTGATGGCTGATATCCCCTCCTAGTCTGGTGACCAAGTCCCCGCCGGACCCATGGTTCTCGTCAAGTTTTATCCTTCTGACGTGATGCCTGCTGAATTCCAAAGCCAAAAAGTTCGTCGGCGCTGCTTTGGCGACTATACTGTACAGCACTAGCATACTAAAATGTGCAGATATAGAACCAGCCGTAGGTTTAGAGTTACTTCTCACGTCCGTTCCGGCTTTCCGCTCACTCATCGCCAGTTATCTAATAGTTGCTTTTTCCTTCCGAAAATGCCCAGGGCCCGAAGTAGGACCTAACGAATTTACGGGCGGCCCTTGGCAGTGTTCAGGAGGGATCCCGACTTTGTTACCCCGCGCTGCGAGCTAGTCCGGTCACCAGAGTAGCTGCGAGCGGACAGGAAGGATGTTTATCATGATGTTGTGGGGTCCATTCCTTCCCCTTGGCGCTTTCCCGCCTTGAGATATATTAGCCCACAAATGAATTCCATGAGCTGTCGTCCAGTCTTCGGCTCCAGCGGAATGTTTGCGCCTTTGATATGTCGTCCACTAAGATCATCGACCACCTCGCGCCAGTGGGTAGCGAGGTCACCGAACCACTGACAGCCCTCCTAACCACATCCATCCCGCTTCCTAAGCCCATTATTCAGCGTGGTCTTCCGATCCAGGCGGTCGCAGCGCAAAAGTCTGTGGCTACTGTCGCCGGTGCTCAAGTGAAGGACTTGATTGTGCACAGCGCTTCTTCTGACAACCCCACTTCTTCCGTGAGTATGTCAAGGGCCTATTAATTGCGCATACATGCTTATATCTTCCAATCCAAGGATGTCGATGATATGGCATCCCCCGGCAAGTTTGTAGCACGAGGCACCATCGAACTCTTTGGCAACAAGGATGTCACCGCAGAGTTTGACATCTGGTACGGTTCTCCGCCTCCAGGTGTCAATATGGGATCCGCTGCGCCGTCCATTCAGCGCGCTATTATCAAAGGCTCCGTGACGCTCTCTCAGCTCGTTCCATCACTCAATGAGGCATTACTCGGGGCGGATCTCAGTTTACAAAACGTGTCCATCTACCACCAGAACTATCTTTATGATCCGACCAAGTATCTTGGGTATGATCTCAACGCCGATCTAGTTATTGATTCGTCCTTCGGATCGTTGCCTTCTATCTTATCGGAGGTTTTAGCCGTCAAGGATCCCACAATCCGTATTCACGCGGACTTCGGTCCCAACCAGAGTTGGAATGGCCCTCTAATCGTCAATACATTGACCATCGAAGGCTCGTTCGTCGGACATATCTACGCGGCTACCCCTAGTATACGGATTACGAGCGTGGGTGTTCGCTTCATTTTTCACCACAGTCCGAATAAGTCTGCCACCCACGACGTCGAGGTATTTGGAACACTTAACTTGACCCCTCCCGGGGGAAGCGTCCTGCCCATGGAATTAGATTACACGCTGAAGGATGTTGGTGGAACGGTACAACTCACTGCAGGTCTCCATTCAGGTGTTACTTGGGTCAACCCAATGGGTGCACAAGGATTTGCGGTATGTTCTTCATATGTGGAAGACACCCAACTGACTTGCGGCCCTCCCTGTAGTTTAACTCTGTGACATTTTCGTCTAGCCTGCCTCTCTCTGAGCCGTGGAAGAACCTTACGCTGGACATCGTAGCCAAATTCCAATATCAGACTTCCATCGTAAACTTTACGGGATCATACGCGCCAGGCGGTACTAGCTCCCTCCACGCGAACATTCAAGGATTTGACCTTTCATCACTCCAACAGCTCTACGAGGCTGTCCAGCACAAGACACTTAAAGCTCCAAATGTTGATGTGTTCATTGGGTCCGCTGATCTCTCTATTGTATCCGGAAAGGGCTTCTCTGCAACGTTGGCCAACGTCAATATTGCCGGTTACGGATCCGGCAATGCTACCCTTAGCTTCTCATCCTCCGGTTCTGTCATCCATGCCGAGCTTGGCACTGTACAGCTCGGAGATGTCACCATTAATTCAGCACATATCCAGCTCGACCTCCAACCCGCTTCGAGCACCAAGTCTTCCGACGCCATCATCTATGGGGACATCAAATTCGAAACGCTCGAGACGGGCGTTGCAGTTTATCTCTACCCTTCCGCTCCTCACGTCGTTCCAAAACGCACTGAATGGACTGTGCATGCAGAGTTAACGTCCTCGGATAATATGCTAGCACTCTCCAACATTGAACCAAGGTTGAAGGGAACAGATTTCGATCTCATGCTTAAGAACGTTTTATTTATCGCCGCGTCACAGGATGATCCAGACATCGGCACCATTATTACAAGCGCATATAGACCCAAAGAAGGTGAAAACACTATGGCCGCTGTCAATATACAGCTCATATAGCTTTTGTAGGCGTTCAGGTCTTCGGAACCTTGGGCGAAATCCCTATCTTGGATTCCCTCGCAAAGTCCAATCTGACTGGAATGGTCCTCGATGCATCCTGGTCCCGAACTATGGGCTTCAGCCTCAACATTCTCCTCCCTGTTGCCCGCAACCTCACATTCGGTAAAGGCATCACCACCACCCCCATCACCCTCTCGTTGGACATGACCCCCAGTCCCGTCGACAAAGCCAAGTTGATCCCTTCTCTTCAGGTTTCTGCTGGGTTATACATCCCTGTCACGCATTCTCCAGAATCCTTGTTGTTCCAAATGATTTTGACGGCGATGGATACAGACGCAACAATCGCGGCTAAAATGAAGGGGAATTGGATTGATCCCTTTGGAATCAGTGACGAAGTGGCCATTGGGCCGGATCTGCTCTTACAAGCAGACTTTAGCTATGTCACTGGGTTAAGGTATGTGTGTATAAATGCTTTCTCTCAGACTCAGATCCCACGGATTTGAATCCCGGACAGTGGTGTCCTATTCAAAGGTGGACTTGCCGTCGGGAATACTGTTGCGAGTGTCGTTGTCAGTGTGAACGAAGATCCACTGAGTGAGTGCGTTATCTCCCTCACTGGTTATTTGCTCATAGCTACCAGAGGAAATGCTCTGTGCCGAGATCGACAACCTCAACTTCACAGACGTCGTCTCCTTTACGGAGAAGCTCCTCCACCTTAAGCTCCCTCCACCCCCAAGTGACTTCCTCGAGTTTCAGAAGGTCAAGTTGTACATCTCTCCTGCAGGGTTAACGGTCCAAGGCGTAACCTATCCTCCCGGATTCTCGTTCGAGAGCTACATGACCCTGTTTGGTAAACATGTCGACGTGTCTTGTAGTACGTGTTTAAATTTCCCACGCTTGATGTTAGATTTCTGTCTGATTGGGCTTGGAGCAGACGTTAGCGATACTTTCCTGTCGATCAATGGAGCCGTGGACGATTTCGAAGTCGGCCCGCTCCAAGTGACCGGGCTGAACGGCACAAAACAAGCTGTCTTCCAGGTCCAGGTCGGCAAGGATGTTCAACACTTGTTGCTTGATGGTGCGATAACGCTATACGCCGAGACATACGCATTGCACCTTCTGTTGAACACGCAACCGTTGCCTGAAATTTCGTTCAAGATGTGCGCGTTCTTGTCTTATTTTGAGCCGCGGATTTCCTGGCTAATCTCATTCTGGTCTGGCCTTGTGGGGGGGTATTAGTGAATTCAAACTCACAGAACTTTTAACGTTTGAAGTGGACGCGACGCTCATCGGAGTATTGAACTTCAAAGATCTTGGCAAAGCTGACTTTAACCTTAGTGCGGACCTCGAACAACACCTCCTTGATTACATTCACGACGAGTTGGCCAATCTCTTCACGAAAGCGCGACAAGCTGCAGAAGATGGGATCGAGGCTACAAAGAAGCAAACTGCTGCAGAACAAGCCGCACTCGACAGTAGGATTGCCCAGGCGAAGGCGCGACTTAAAGTTGCCGAAGCTTCGTGGGAAGCCCACCAGAAGAGCGTTACCCAAACAAACCTGAAGATCATCAACATTTACAACGCCAAAGTCAAAACCCTGCAAGACTCCGTCACGAGTGCCGAAAAGGAATACAACGCCGCGGTTCAGAATGCCCAGACCAACTTGACCAACGCACAACATGATCGTAAAGTCAAGACGCAAGCTGCTGAATACGACCTAGAGAATGTGAAGTGGAAGACGGCCTCCGATACTGAGGACGCGAAAAACCGAGTTGCAGCTGCGAAGGCGCAGGTGAACCGTGACTTTGGTTCGGCGGAAAAAGACATCAAGGATGCGAAACGCAAAGTTCAGGGCCTTCAAGATCGGATCAACAGCATTAACAGCGAGATCAAAAGTCTCGAGCACGGGCCATGGAATAACAAACTAAATATTCCAGAACTCGGCGCACAACTAGCATCGTTTGAGGCATCATTGAAGGTCGCTCAGGGTACGCTGGATGCCGCACAGGCCATTTTGAAATCGCCCAACTACGTGGCGGAGAAGAGCGTGTTGGATGCGGCGCAGAAAAATCTCAACTTGGCGGAGCAGACTGGGCCTGCCCTTGTCTCCAATTCCCAACGGGCATTGACCAGCGTCGACCACCTCACGCAGACGGTGGTCGATAGAGCAACCGAAGCACTGCGGGCTGTTCAGAGTGGCAGCGAGAAGATTGCATTCGATGGTGCAAAGGGTGCCCTCGCCGCGTACAAGCACACCGACGACGTCGTGTTCGAGGATGCGAACAAAGCAATTGCAGATCTTGTCAAGAGCGTGGAGTACGTTGCCTTTGAGACCGCAACGACCGCCCTGGCAACAGCGCAGGGCGCCATAAAGGGCCTCGACGCCGCAAAGAAAATGCTTTCTGAAGCGGAGAAGGGCGGTCAGGACGTCCTCAAGGTAGGCAAGGCGATCGCCGACGCCGGAGCCGAGTCGCTCGATATCACCTCCATTCATCTCTCTGGGTCGCTGGGGAAGAGCGCTGGTGGTGCTGGGTTGACAGCGGACGTGAAGGGTGTGGCTCTGAAGAAGTCTTTTGAGATCCATGTTGATCTGGTTCCTAGCAAGGTGGAGAACTTCTTGGCGGACATATTCCAGGAGTGAGTTCTTGACTTGTTGATGTCGAGGGGGTTCTGACGGATGCAAATGAATACGTACAGATTGGGACGGGACATGAAAATTGGCCTCCATACTTGAATATGTGAGGCTGGACGTCTGGCTACGATTGAATTGCATGTACTACTAGCACCAAGTTATGTGTAATCCGAGCATTGGGCCATGTCGCCCTCCTTCCTCACGTAGTCGTGAACGCCTGCGCCTGTACGTTATACAAACGTGCGTATTCCCCTCCCCTTGACAATAAATTCGCATGGGTACCAGTCTCAACGACAGCACCTTCTTTAATGCAGCTAGGCCAAAAAAAACATCCAACATCAGTACTCATTGTGACGCGAATCCAATTGCCAGTTCATGAGGCGCAACTGTGTGCAGACTTGGAACTGGTAAAACGGGAAACGGATACATACATGATAAGGTCCGCGTGCTTCGTCAAGTGTCCGAACCGATGCGTCACGAAGATCATCGTTCGACCTTTTCTTTCCTGTCTGAGGTTGGCAAAGAGTCTGTATTCGGCTTCGGGATCGAGGGCCGAACTAGGCTCATCTACAGTAACGAGCTTGATGGGAGAGGTGAAGAGGCGCATGAACGTGCGGGCACTAAAAATGAGATACAGTTGTGATGACAATCAAAAGTGCTTTACGATCAGACGTACGCGACAAGCTTTTGTTTCTCCCCTCCTGTAGAATCAAAAAGAGTTTGAACATTGTGAAAACAAATCGACAAGCAACCACTCACCTGAGATACTTGTTGGTTTCTCCAATTTATTTTGGATAGCTTCTAGCTCTCTGTTTCCCTGACCCGCATAGCTTAGATAACCAGTCTTGACAGGCTCCAGCACAGTATCATATCCACCTGAAAAGTTCTTCACGATGCCTTCCGCACCAGCAGCCGATACTGATTCCCTGATCTTTTGCTGGTCATCCATTGCTTCTGCTTCTGACGAGCCAAGTTTGATGTTTTCTTCGATGGACAGAGGAAATAGTTCGTGTTCTTGAGTGAGCATCGCGATACCCTTCCGCAGTTCCTCCATCCTGTACTCTTCGATTGGTATGCCATCTATTAGAATGCTGCCCGAAGTGGGTTCGTAAAATCGACTTAATAGCTTGATGATGGTCGATTTCCCACTTCCGTTGGCGCCAACAACGACAACGAGCTGACCTGGTTGGATGGTGAACGAAACACCAAAGAGGGCTGCGCGTTCGGAATGACTGCTAGGATAGGAGAAGAATACGTTTCTAGGAACGCAAATCTGAGTTTTCATAGTGTGCTCCGCAAGGATGTAATCAACCTACCGTACTTCGATGCCCATCCCTGCACCAGCCTCGTACCCAGGACGTGGGAACGCGGTTTCACCATCTTTCATCTTATTCTTGGCATCAAGTGCAGCGTACACGTTCCTCATCCGTGAAAACTGGCCCGGCCAAAGGTCCATATCCCATCCTATCGATTCGAACGTGAAGCGCAAGGAAGTCGAAGCTTGGTCCAGGACAGCAAACTGGATGATGGACAGCTTGGAAGGGCTGATGAGTGCCAGGAAAGCGAAGTAAAGCTAAATCGCAGTTAGTATTGTATGGAAGGCGATGGAAGGTGGCTTACTGTCGGACTATCTGAACAAATGGACATAATGATATCCGATAATGATTCGCGCTGCTGTGTGTACAACACCTCAGGTCGAGTGTCAGGGGTATCTCCGAGGCCGTCTTTTGCCTTGCGATACTCTGATATGTGGAGAAAAGTCATGTTAGTTGCGAGCAAGCAGCCAAAAGTAGAGAAGTACCATTCATCAAAAAATTGTTTACACCTCCTGCCATAACCTCCTGCTTCAGCGCGGCCTCAACGAGCCTTTCTAAGGCAGATTTGCGAATGTAAAACTCATTCGCCGCACTGGCCACATAGGCTAATGCCCGCAACACGAAATAGCCAGTCAGCGGAGGGAATCAAGTTCACATCAACTATCGCACCTTTTGTCCAGAGGTCACTGGACATAAAATGTCTCATCAACGGGGGAAGCATGCATACAGCAAGGAATACAGGTCCTCCGTCATTGAGACCACTCCCAATGACATGTACAATGAAACGGAGGTGCAAAAGGAAAGATATCGCATCCTTCACAAGTGTGATTCCTCTCTCTAAGCATCGATATACATCCTCAGTGTCAATGTTGGATGTGGCAGAGTCTGGGTGAACATGAGTTACACATTGACACTGGATGATGGAATAGGCATTCACCCTGAGAAGTTGGCAGATCGTGAACTAGCTTGGCTAGGATTGTTCAAATTTAAACCAGACACCTTTGGCGATGATCATCATAAGCTCACCGGAGAAGACGCGAGCTTGGTACTCATAATTGACACGTGAAGAATACGCATGCCCATTAAGTCGTCTGTCGAGGAAAAACCCTGAGTGCATTTACGTTCACAAAACAGTTTCATGAACTTACGATAACCATCTCATATAGGCGCTCAACACAGAACAAGCGACTCTGGATATCGCTGCCAAGCACAACTCAATGGGTATCTGGTCATTAGCAAAACCTCCAGAAAACCTCTTCTCGATCTAGTAACACCAGTTAATCCTGACCTCGGAGAGCTTAGTGCACTCACAAAGAAAAATAGCTTATTAGAGAAATAGAGCGAGAGTGACCCCTCGATAGCAAACCAAAAGTGTGCCATCATGTCAAGTGCAAACAATCGAGGACTGATGGTATACACGTCAGAGAGGGCGCGGCAAAGGAGCAGAAAGGTCGTGGAGAGGTCCTCCCATCGGAAGTTGAACATCGAAAAACGTGAATCTTTCACGACCAGGACACGCCATACACCAAGTATAAGTTCTTGGTAGGACAACTTGACATCGTTTGAAGTACTCGAGGTCTCCTGCGGAGAAGTGCGCTTCCGGGGTTTGTCGCGCAGCATCGTAAGTGATGAGCTTGGGTATGCAGTTCCATGCGCTTAAATGCGACAGCCAGCTTGTTCGAAAGCGATATCGGCAACCTGTTAAACTGCGCCATCCGGGGATGGCGGGACCGGTTCAACATTGTTCCGTGAATCCCCCACAATTAACGCAGGCTGGTGGCGAGGTTACAGTGCCTTGCATAATACATAAACTGCAGTGCATGCATAGCGTGAATATGAAACCCCGCTATTTGTCTCTGTTTGTTCTGCTTATTAATACGCAACAAATGTCAGAAAACCTAAAATTGGGTTTGGGTAGTCTGTCACACTCTCACTTCGTCTGTTGTCAGCCATCGGTGCACCATCTCGTTGGTTGGTTCGTTTATCAATGCTCGACTCGTCAATCCAAACAAAATACTCTTTCGGGATATCACCATATTCTGTTTGCCAAACTGCCCGTATTTCCTCGAAGATTCGCTCAAGTGGTGATTCTGAGACTTGTTTGTGACTGAATTAAATGTGTCATAGAGTGTGGCAATGGAAACATCAACGTTGTGGGCAGTGCCACTATTAGTGAACATCCGATCCTGGATTTCATCGAGATATAGGAAGGATGAGTGTCAAGGATAGCAGCGATTAATATGCAATATCTTGCTGATAGAGCACGAGCCTGCTGCCTGGCCTTTCCACCTTGCGAATGGATTGTGAACATATCTGAAGTCACGATGGAGCTGCATAAACAGATCGCTCTGAGCATCCGGTCAATAACACTGTTTAAACATGAACTAAGTATCCTGTTTTGCTGGAATCGCCATACTGGTATGTACGGCAATTCCGAGTCGTTCCCGCATTGGCATATATCACAATTGCAAGAGGTTTATTGCGAGTATTCTTCATGCTACAAACACAACCAAATAAGTTCTCCGGGCGCGCTGGTACTACTACTGCGGTTCGTTATGCAAGGTGGTGTAGGTCGTGTTGGTATGGCGTGATGGGATTACAGCAAAGCAACCACGGCGGCTCGGGTGATGACCAAAGGGCACAAGGGTTGGAGCGAACCGGCAACAGACGTCACTTAATTACCTTGTCGAATCATAAACGGTCCCTCATGCTACTCCAAGCTTTTACCGGATTCAATCGTTGCCATGCTAATTTGGCTGGTGAAGATTGCCCCAGGGTATCCTATCGACATCTCCCTTCTTGCGAACCGCTCCATGCTTAATATCATGCGACACCCCTAGATGCAATGTCACGAATGAGAGCATTCCAAAGATCAAACGAGATCGTACTGAGATGGTGTACAGAGACACGCTCCAGCTGAATTACAGAAAACAAAAAAGAAAAGGCTAAGCATCAGCAACACTCGACGCCAAACAAGGAACACAAACAAAAAGATAGCAGTTGCTCGCTCCTTCTTCAAATCACATACGACGAACAATGTTGAGAGTGTGACTGGGTCATCAGGTCAGTACTGAGCCGACTGATCCAACTGTCACTGGTGACGTCTACTCACAAGTAATTGTACCATATGTAGTGCTGGCATCACGAACCACGAGTGATACGAGTGGGGCCCTGTTCCAACCTGCCCTGCAAGCGAGGAGGTACTTGAGCAACGTCAGGCCAATAAGCACACAATGGACGGTGAACACTATTATGCTGAGCGGGCCCGTTGATTATATGCACTCGCAGCAAACAGCGGAACAAGGACTCACTCTTGATACTTGGCATTATCGGTCATTTGTGTTAGAAGGCATGTTTGGTAAAAGGCCAACTCTTTCTGCAACCATAGCATTCTCATCGTCCCTGAAAATTCCAGCAGGATCAAAATCGACAGTAGGAAGCCTATCCTTCTGGACCGATTATATAGAGCAAATACTGTGTGCTTTGTCCAGCCGAATTGCATCTTAGAAAGGAAAAATCACACCAGACTTACCGCGAGAGGCCAAAATAATCTCCAGCAAACTTCCAAGACTCTGTGAAAACCCCGAGACATAGATGTGCCACATGTTGCAGAGCATGGGGGGGTTACTGCCATCTACCAATTGGCCGATCAACCAGTTGTGCATTCTAAGTTGAAATGAGTGAATCTCGACGAGATGGGTGTGGGACACGTTGCAATGCACTCACATAGATGCGAGTATCACGACATAGCGAAGAAATAAGTATATCCACTTAAAGGGGTTCTTATTCCGCATACTGTGGGAGACACGGTGTCAGAAAGCTGACATGAACGACAACCAAACTCGATGCGTACGTCCAAATATATTGAACATCCTTGTCAAATGTTAGAAAGCAACTCCAGACCAAAAAAGTGAGACATGCAACTGGGGGTCATATCAGCACCATGCAAAACACCACGCCTCTAGATCATACCGCTATGGTAGCGCATGTCGCGAACGGTAGCTGCATGCGCAGGAGCCATCACGTTGTTGATATCACTTGAGGACATCTTGCAAAAGCCGAATCGTGGCCGCGAAAGACTGTCTGATACCTGACAGTCTGGGGTGAGGATGTGGGTAGTGCATGTTCAAATCTGCAAGACGTTATAAGCCTGACAACTCGGCCACGAACACGGTTAGCCAAATAGGAAATTAAGGGTTTAGTTAACTTTGGCTTTCGGCTTGATCACGGCATTTTGGCTCGCCTCGTTGTAACTACAGTCGACTCTCTCCTAACGCATACCATTCGGGGGAGCCCTGGAGGTGTGTGTTGCTAGGGAGTATGTGTTGTTTAGGAGGTCATAAACCCTGAAAACTGAGTTGGGGGATCCAAAATCCTATGGTTATGAGGAAGTATGTGTTATACTGGGTAGGCTTATAAGGGAGTCGATTGTACATATGTAGTAGGCGCTACTGTAAGCGGTCCGGCTCAGATTACGGCGCCTACAAAGTATAAGCTTTGCATGACCCTGAGGTACCCGCGGTTAGTAGAATCAGCCCTGTGTCAGTTACATAGGCAAAGATTGAGAAGGACACTCGTAAAGTCTTCGCATCGGTGCTCCGAGTTAGCTATCAATATATCACCGCCGGTGTTTGCTTCCGAAGAGAGCTCCGCATCAGCGACGATCATTTGCCAGTGAGAAGTTGGCGGACTAAGTCTTGAGAGCCTTCGCCCCACGTTACACGTACTGACTCGTATCGACTCATTTTCAGGTTCGTTTGTGGGGGGAAACACGGCGTACATCGCTTTATGCTCCTCGCTGTTTCTAGATAGGCCCCTTCCGGATGCCGTCTCCATGATCAATATAACATTGTAGAAAACACGGCATTACAGGGAGATGTAGCTCATGATCACGATCTCCTCGTCCGAGGGATTCCCTCTCATGAAGCGTCC
>JBBPNR010000414.1:0-24879 GCA_038091015.1 Boletus vermiculosoides
GGATCGATCCATCTGGAGAAAGGGAGAGGGAGAGTATATCGCCGGTGTGACCTGTCCACGGATGTCCCATTTGTTCCCCTGTGACGGAATTCCAACAGCGAATCGTTTTGTCGCACGATGCGGAGAAGAGCCTGCTGCTACCACGTGACCACAGCACACAACGGATCCAACCTTTGTGGCCTTTCAACGGACCAAGAATGAACTGTCCACTCTTGACGTCATACACGAAGATGTTGCCGTTGTCAGTGCCATATGCGAGTTTGTTCCCGTCGGAAGAGAAACAG
The DNA here is from genome assembly GCA_038091015.1 of Boletus vermiculosoides. NCBI lineage: Eukaryota > Fungi > Basidiomycota > Agaricomycetes > Boletales > Boletaceae > Boletus > Boletus vermiculosoides. The sequence continues at coordinate 285 of JBBPNR010000414.1, forward strand.
ACGGACCGAACGCCGTAGAAATAGATACTGTCGTTGACCAGTCTCCCTTGCATGGTGTAAATGGCCATGGTATGACCAGCCACTCCAATGGATCGATCATCCGGCGAGATGGAGAGGCGGGGGAAGTTTGCCGGGTAAGTCCAACATTGAACCAGTTCGTGCGATTCGGCGTCCCACACTTTGATCCCCCCTTCCACATCAATACTGATGATCTTCGTGCCATCCTGGGTCACAGCGAGGTCCCATATATCCTCCTTGTGCTCCATCGATGTGCCTTCTTGCTCCCCGGTTTCCAAATTCCAGACCCTCACAGTTCTGTCACCACACCTAGTGACGACTCGTCGTCCATCGGGGAGATATGTGAGTCTGGAGAGACCGACATCAGTTACTGAGATTACTAGATGTGGCTGAGGACCATCGTTGCCGGACCGTTGTGGTGTGACGTTGGACATGATGATGGCGATGGCAGTTGATTGCGAGCGAAGTTGTCAGTGTGTTCGCAGAGGTGCGTGGTCCAAGAAAAGATCGGGAGAGGGAATGGGCTCAACGTGTCAGAAACCACTACAGCTTATGTATCATGAGCCTCGAGGTAAAGGTGAGGCAATGATCCCCATGGCGAAGCGACGGGCTTCCTTTAGCGCCCAATCCTGTACACATCCTGCAATTGCTATACACGATATGATCTAGACTATATTTCTTGTCTGGTGCGATCACCATGTCCACCCATTTCCGAAATCAGAGCCAACTCCGGTGCGCTTGTATGGGTTTTCCGCAGTCCCACTCGACCACCCGAGGAATCGGCATATAATCAACGATCCTATCCACTACACCATGGCAAATGTCTGTAATCCAGCTTCAGACGTGATGTTGCCTAGACATGCATCATCACCCACTTACGACAGACCCGTCCGCGGTTCTCCACACTCCCGCTCTCCCAACTGCTCTGCAAAACTCCCACTCTCCACAATTGCCTCCACATCATCTTCATTCCATTCCCTCGTAGCTTCTTACTCGTTCTGAAACTTGACATCCAACGTCATCTCGGCGTTTTCCCCTTCGCTCGCAGGAGAAGGGTGCCAAGTACATAGGCGGTACTTGTAGCCTGCAGACCCCGAGCCCGATACATGGTCTCGAGCCTGCCGCAGGGAAAGGAGAGGCGTGGCGTGGTGAATGATGCAAGGAATAACCATGGGACAAGACTTGGGACTGCGCTTGAATCCACAATCGTTTCCAATGTCTTATGTCGTTTACAGTGCCTTCGGTCCGTTCAAAGGTCTCGCTGCACGAGAGGTGGGTGTCGTTTCCACAGCCAGAGTCGCGCGAGGAAGGGGCTATGAGGCGGTGCCAGACGGAGGCTATCGACGTCCGAGTGGCTTGGGGTTGTCGAGAAGAGAGCATTTGCATCATTTTGTCAACATGTTGAAGCTCCATGATCCGTTTCGTGCGCCAGCACTTGAGGATCTGGGAAAGGACGAATGTGAGAGGGTCTTGGGAGGGAATGGTAAATCGAACCTATTTCATGCTCGTCAGATTGGAAAGTTCCTTTCGCCGAACGATACTGCACATTCGACGGTCTGGCAGACGTAAAGGGAGACGGAATTGACATAAAGAGACGTATTGGCTTGCTTGGCCACTGGCGCGCCTGGTACAAGGCACCAGCGGCCCGAAGAAGTCGGGATGCATGACGCATGACGCAAGGTGGAGGACGTACGAAGACGACTCGGGAGCGGTGGTTTGCGCGCTTTTGCAAGCAGGGATGACCATTAGGTAGAGAGCAAACGGAAAGACGAACAGTGGGGCCCAAAGTTCAAACTCATCGTGGTTCATATGTCACGCCCTCTCCGTCCAGCGTTACACGACCGCACAATGACAGACACATAATCCACAGCAAGAGAAGGAAATACAAACCATCGTTCCTTGATGATGTACCCCCGAAAGTCGAGGAAGAACGACTTGGGGCTCCGCTTGAACCCACGGTCTTGAAATCGTTCAATGGGGGGAAAGTCACTCGCGATCTTCTTCGATTCGTTTAAAGATATCGCCGCAAGACAGGTAAGTGTCCTTTCTGGAGCGGGTGCCATGCGAGGATTGGGGTCGGGGAGACACAGCATCTATCAGCGTCCCTGTGGCTTTGGTTTGTTGGGCAAAGAGGACCTGCATTACTCCGTCGACCCATTGAGGCTCAATGATCAGTTTCGTGCGCCAGTTCACCAGCATCTGAGGATAGACATGGCAGGTGGGTGTCGGAGAATCTTGAATGAGACTACCAAGTAGGTCACACAATCATATTTTGTGCTTGCCAGATTGAAAAGACCCTATCGTCCGACTGGGACGACATACTCGGCGATCCGTAAGAAAAAAGACGTGCTAACCTACTTGTCATGGCTAGCGCAAAGACGCTAATACTGGTGCTGAACGAGAAAGAATACATGATGCGAACGCTCTTGGGCCTCATAGTACCATGTCGGGTTGTCAGTAGGTGAGTTTCTCATCATGATGTTTCAAATTCCTCTCACTACTCTATACCATACATACTATTGCATACGTCCCAACTTGAATCACTTGGTTTCCCCTGACTAGCCACTTCGAGTGGCCAAGGCGGCGAGAATCGAGGAACACTATGTAGTGCAGGTGCAGTCACCATGGCCTTTGGGGTTCGGTCCCGTGGCGATTGCTGGAGAACGGGTACGGTCACAATCTGGAACCTTGCTATGGTCGCTGAGGCGATCTGATCGAGCATCATGATATCGGGAACCCTTTGATGTTGCACGCGATCAAGAACTTCCGGGTCGTCGATCAACATGGTTCACAGGACATGAGTAGTACATTGTGGAACACCTTAGGGTCTAGTACATAGTATACAAGCATAAATTCATTCCTGGATCATGACTCTTCATCGAATAATTGTAGTCAGTCAAAACTAACTTTACAACCGCATACCCGCTTGCAGGAAGAGTCTTACAATTGAAGTCAGTGGCATACAGAAGACAGGAACATAACACCCTCGTCACGTCAAGAAGAGTGCGCAGAGTGGAGGGACTAGTATCCAACGTGTGACACATCGACTAGACTCGGGGTGTGAACCCGTGAATTGTGCTTCCTCATGAAACAAATAAGGTATAGGGTGAAATGTACGGCTGCGCACGCCGCCTCTTGTCCGAAGCAATCCTGATAGGTGGCATTAAATGGATGGGTAGTGCGAGGTCCTACAAATGCCGTCTCTTGCATGGATGTCCGACATACATTTCTGCTGTCGACATCTAATCCTGAGTTGCTCGCCTGAAAGCAGAGATCGTCATCCTTCCGCAAACGAATAGATATGAAGGGAAAAGGGCGCTTACACACACCGCCTCTTGCGAGGATGTTCTACATATCCTTCTGCTGTAGTTACTTTGAACCTCGCCTGCTTCGTTGCCGTCGGCATACAGGGACGATCGCTGTCGCTGGGTCTGTCCAAGCCCGACGCATTTGCCAGCGAAGAGGCCTCATCCCTGTTATCCGCAGATCCTAGCAGCAGATTGAGCAATCCTTGAACTGTATTTTCGTATATGCTCAAAAACTTACCCTCGCCGCAGGGAACGAACTGAAGTCGGTGTTCGTCAAGAAAGAGTGCATCGTGGAGCTTGTCCGCATCCTCTGCACTCAGGCCAGCTACTCCTTTGTCTCTATCGCGAACAACGTCTTGGGGCCAATTGAGGATCATGTACCCTTTCTTCTGGAGGTCTCCTTCGAGGGTCGACCAAGGGAGCCGACCCTTGGGCAGCCTGAACCCAATGTTACCTGCATATATAGCAGTTAACCGATCGAACACGAGTGTCATGTGATGAATGACTCACGCAACATCTCAACGAGTTTTGCTTTGATTTTATCGATCTTGCGAGTCTTTTTAGGGTCTGCGGTTGATGCGGATCGGAACACTGAGGTCGAAGGTTCGATCCGGGAAGCATTCCTGTAGACGAGTGATGGTGATTAGTTCTACATTCATTTCTTCAGATAGCTGGAATATCGCTCAACCACAACAAATGAGGGACAATTTTGGCACTTTCACCCTACGGAAGAGGGATAGAGATAATAGTAAGAACACTTACATCGAGTTCCAATCTATATCCGATATCCCTTGCAGACCAGTCCATGAAGTATTTCGTATATCCTGACGTGAGCTTGAAGGTGTGAGGTCTCCGGGAACATGAAACCCTTTTGAAGTCGCGAGATCAATCTGTAAAAAATAGCTCGATTACCTACGCGGACGATAGATGAATATTCATACTAGTTTGCGTAAGTATTGTTCGAATATGCGCTGACGCTCATCATGCACGAGCGAGAGGTCCGAAAGGGTGGCCTGGATATCCAGTTCATCAGACGTGAATGCCGATCGTAAAGAAACATCTTCGTTCTGATGTGGGTTCTGTATAGAGAGGTGAGGGGATGGATTGGGAACCAAGGCAGCTATGGTAAGATGAAGTGGTGCAAATATCTTTTAAGAAGTATGAGCAAACGAATGGAAAGGCGAGACCGCAATTCTCACACCAGGATCCAGTTCCAACACTTGTTCATTGCTGGGATTGTGTGTGGAGTAGGGTGGAGGCGGTTGGAGGGCAGGTTGGGTGCAATATAGCATGGGGTTGTGTGCGCCGAGCAGGGCCAGGGGTGTCTGAGAGTGGAGAGAGTGATGAGTATGAATGACGAGTATCAACTGACGAGTGTTGTCACCGGACTCTCGACGGAACCCAACTGAGCCTGAGGTGCCCGCCACAAATATATCTTTCCATCCCGTCCTGTCGATGCCACAAATTCACCAGAGGGAGAGAGACAAACGGTGTCTACAACATCAGGATGTCGTAGATGTCTGACAGGGCTACCAGAATTTGTGCCCCAGAAACGCACAGTGCGATCCCTAGACACGCTCGCGAGGATCCATCCATCTGGAGAGAGGGAGAGGGAGAGTATACCGTCGGTGTCACCTGTCCACGATTGTCCGATTTGTTCTCCTGTATCGGAATTCCAACAGCGAATGGTTTTGTCGTCCGAGGCAGAGAAGAGCCTGCTGCCATCACGCGACCACAGGACACAGTTGGCCCAATCTTCGTGGCCTTTCAACGGACCAAGGATGCGTCCACTCTTGACGTCATACACGAAGATATTGCCGAAGACAGTGCCACATGCGAGTCTGTTCCCGTCGGGAGAGAAACAGACGGACACAACATCGTGGTTATCCAGCCTAAGGATGTTGTTGACCAGTCTCCCTTGCATGGTGTAAATGGCCATGGTCTGACCCGCCACTGCAATGAATCGATCATCCGGCGAGATGGAGAGGCGGGGGAACTTTCCCAGGTAAGTCCAACTTTGGACCAGTTCGTGCGATTCGGCGTCCCACACTCTGATCTCCCCTTCCCCATCAATACTGATGATCTTCGTGCCATCCCGGGTCACAGCGAGATCCCATATGTGCACCTTGTGCTCCATCGATGTGCCTTCTTGCTCCCCGGTATCCAAATTCCAGACCCTCACAGTTCTGTCACCACATCTAGTGACGACTCGTCGTCCATCGGGGAGATACGCGAGTTTGGAGAAATCGACACCATTCGCCGAGATTACTAGATGTGACTGACGACCATGGTTGCCAGACCGTTGTGATGTGACGTTGGACATGATGATGGTGATGGCAATTGATTGCAAGCGAAGTGGTCAGCGTGTTTGCAAAGGTGCGTGGTCCAAGGAAAGATCGAGAGAGGGAATGGGCTCAACGCGTCAGAAACCACTACAACTTATGTATCATGAACCTTGAGGTACAGGTGAGGCAACGGTCCCCATGGCGAAGCGGCGGGCTTCCTTTAGCGCCCAATCCTGACACATCCTGTAATTGCTATACATGATACGATCTAGATTATACCTTGCCCGACGCGATCACCACCCCGACCCATTTCCGAAATCAGATCCAACTCCAGTGCGCTCGCAGTCCCAGTCGACCAACCGAGCAATCGGCATATAATCAACGACCCTATCCACTACACCATGGCAAATGTCTGTAATCCAGCTTCAGACGTGACGTTGTCTAGACACGCATCATCACCCACTTACGACAGACCCGTCTGCGCTTCTCCACACTCCCGCTCTCCCAACTGCTCTGCAAAACTCCCCCTCCTCCACAATTGCCTCCACATCATCTTCATTCCATTCCCTCGTAGCTTCTTACTCGTTCTGAAACTTGTCATCCAACGTCATCCCCTTTGCTCACAGGAGAAAGGTGGCAAGTGCATAGGCGGTACTTATAGCCTGCGGACCCTGAACCCGAACCCGGTCTTGAGCCTGCCGCAGGGGAAGGTGAGGCGTGAGGTTGTGATGATGCAACGAATAACCATGCGTCAAGATTTCGGCCTGCGCTTGAGCCCACCGTCGTTCCAAAAGTTGTTTATGTCGTTCGCAGTCCTCTTCGATCCGTTTAAATACCCCGCCGCACAAGAGGTGAGTGTCGTTTCCACAGCCAGAGCCGCGCGAGGAAAGGGACTATGAGGTGGGGCCAGACAGAGAGGTTATTGACATCTGAGCGGCTTGGGCTTGTCGAGAAGGGAGCACCCGCATCACTGTGTTGACGTGTTGAAGCTCTGTGGTCCGTTTTGTGCGCCGTCCTCGAGGATCTGGGGAAGGACAATTGTGAGAGTCTTGAGAGAGAATGGTAGGCTGAACCTATTTCATGCTCGTCAGATTGGAAAGTCCCTTTCGCCGAACGATACTGCACATTCGACGGTCTGGCAGAGGTAAAGAGAGACGGGATTGACATAAAGAGACGTATTGGCTTGCTTGGCCGCTGGCGCGCCCGGTACAAGGCATCAGCGGCCTGAAGAGGTTGGGATGCATAACGTATAACGCACGGTGAGGGACGTACGAAGACGACTCGGGGGTGGTGGTTTGCGCGCTTTTGCAAGCAGGGGTGACCATTAGGTAGAGATCAGACGGAAAGACCAACGGTGGTTACCACTGAACCCATCCTAGTTCGTAGGTCGGGCCCTCTCCTTCTGGCGTGGCACAACCGTACCATGACACAGACATAATCCACACCAAGAAAAGGAAAGACAATCAATTGTTCCTTGATGATGCACCCCCGAAAAGTCGAGGAAGAACGAAGGACGACTTGGAGCTCCGCTTGAATCCATTCTCATTCCCGAAATCGTTCAATGGGGGAAGGTCATTCGCGATCTTCTTCGATTCGTTTAAAGGTATTGCCGCAACAGAGATAAGTATCCTCTCCGGAGAGGGTGCCGTGCGGGGGTTGGGGTCGGGGGAACACAGCGTCTATTGGCGTCACCGTGGCTTAGGTTTGTTGGGCAAAGAGACCCTGCATCACTTCGTCAACCCATAGGGGCTCGATGATCAGTTTCATGTGCCAGTTCACCAGCATCTGAGGATGGACATGGCAGGTGGGTCTTGGAGGGTGTTGGATGAGACTGGTAGGTCACACACATGTCCCGTGCTTGTCAGATTGAGAAGACCCTGTCATCCGATTGGGACGACATACTCGTCGATCTGGAAGTTGTTTCAAGAACAAAACATGCTAACCTACTTGGCGTGGTCAGTCTGAGCGCATTGCGCAAGATGTCAATGGTGCTGAACGAGAAAGAATGTAGTCTGGTGACCAGCCCATCTGTCTGTTGACGGTTTGCCTCATAGCAGACTAGAAGGGATACGATGCGAGACGCTGTCATGGTGGGTCGGGTAGGTGAGTTTTTCATAATGAAGTTTCAAATTCCTCTTACTACTCTACACTGTTGTCACTGTTGCATCGTCCCAACTTGAATTACTTGGTTTCTCCTGATTCCCACTTCGAGTGGCTAAGGTGGCGAGAATGAAGGAACCTCAAACTGTATAGTGTGGTCAGCTACTACCCCGTGGCGATTGCTGGGGAACGGGTACAGCCTCACGGTTTCCGTGCCTTTTTGTTATCGGCCATCCTGCTATGGTTGCAGATGATCAGATCGACATCATGATGTCGAGAGCTCTCTGTTGTTGCATGCGATCAAGAGTCTTCTGGTCATCGAACCACATGCTTCAAATCTTCTACAGGACATGAGTAGTACATTGTGGAACACGTTAGGGTAAGGTGTCCGTCTACTAGTACATAGCATACAAGTACATAAACTCATTCCGGGATCAGGATTCTTTATCGAATGAATGACACATGGCGTGATACCGCCCTACACATGCCGTATCTTTTGAGGACGTTCCAGATAAGATTCTGCTCTGATTACTCTAAATCTTGGTTGCTTGCCTGCAGGTGTCATGTGGCAGTGATCATACTCGCGAGGTCTGTCCGAGCCCGACACATCGGTCAGCGAAGCGACCCCATTGTTGTTGTCTCCAGATTCTCGTGATAAGGACAGAGGAGTGGGTGGCCTGGCCGCAGAGGATACGGACAAGCTCCACGATGCACTTTTTCTTGATGAAAACCGGCTTCAGTTCATTCGGTGCGACGAAGGTAGGTTCTTGAGCATATACGGCACTACTATTGGAGGATTGCTCATCTCGGTACCAATAACCCCTTGGGGCCAATTGAGGATCATGTACCCTTTCTTTTGCAGGTCTCCTTCGAGGGTCGACCACGGGGGCCGACCATTGGACAACTTGAAGCCAATATCACCTGTATACGTAGCGGTTGATTGATTTGGCGCATGTGTCATATGATAAAATGACTCACGCAGCCATCTGGACGAGTTTATATTTGATTTGATCGATCTTGCGGATCTTTTTAGCGTTTGTGTTTGATGTGGATCGGAACGCTGAAATGGAAGGTTCAACCCGGGAAGCATAGCTGTAGACGGTGATGGTGTTAGTTCTTGGCTCATCTTTTGCAGTAGCTGGAATATCGCTCAACCATGTCCGAATGAGGGACGGTTTTTGTACTTTCGCCCAATCACGAGTCGGAGTGAAATGTCTTATGATATGAGCTACTGGTAGTTAAATACATCAGACAGCAAACCGACTCCATAAATCGTGACCCACGATGGAGGTACTGCTATTTGGTAAGTGGTATGTCCATGGAGACCCTTATCCTTTATCACGCGAATGGATATCGCGGGAAATGCACGCCTACACACGCTGCCTCTTGTGAGGACGTTCTGCACTCGCGTCTGCTGTGGTCACTCTGAACCTCGGCTGGTTCCCTGCCATCAGCATAGAGGAGCGATCGCTGTCGTGTGGTCTATCTGAGCCCGACCCATTGAGGGCCAGCGAAGCAGCCCTGTCGTTATCTGCAGACTCTGGCACTGGGTTGAGCAGCTCCCCAATGGTAGTCACTCTGGGCTTCAGCTGCTTCGCTGCCGTTGGCATATAGGAACGATCGTTTTCACGGGGTCCGTCCGAGCCCGACGCATAACCCAGAGCGGCGACCCCACCGTTGTTGTCTCCAGATGCTAGCAGCGAGTTGAGCAACCCTTGAATTGTATTGCTGTATATGTTCGAAGACTTACTCTCGCTGCAAGGAACAAACCGCAGCCGGTGTTCGTCAAGAAAAAATGTATCGTGGAGCCTGTCCGCATCCTCTGCGCTCAGGCCAGATACCCCTTTATCTCTGTCACGAAAAAGGGTGGATCAGACGGTGTGGGCATTCCGCATTCGTGTTCAGCACAACTAGAAACCACTGGAGATAAAAGTACTCACCCTTCAGAGAGAACATGGTATTGCCTTGATAGGCGAATAACATTCGGAGCGTTAGCATTTTGGACCGAACCAACATAATCACCAGTATGTACCTTGGCAAGAACCGTCGGATGGTGAAGATTATCACCTCCGCGGCTGGCCGCTCCTCTATGGGTGACCAGCAACACTGAATTAAATTCCAATGCGAGTCATCGATCGATCGAGACCTCAATGGTCGCCCTGGCTTGTGACCTTGCGCCAAGCGATAAATGACGGCTATATCTTCCCGGACTTCCGACCATGGTTGTTTTCCGGACAACACCTGCAGAAATATCAGCGTGGAATTAGCATTTATATCCAACGAACTTGCCTGAAGAGCGACACAACCAAAAGAGTATATATCACTCTTGGTTGTCCGGCTGAACGTCTCTGCCGATTGAATTTGTTCTGGTGCAGACCAGCGCAAGGCACCCGGTTTCACGGTGGACCTCTGCAGATAAGCAAATGCCTCGGGAATATTTCCCATCATTGAAGCATACCCGAAATCGGCCAACCGTGCAGTGCAGTTGGCATCGAGAAGCACATTATTCTGTCTAATGTTCAGACAAGAGCACACTGATGTTTCCACTTTAACGCACACAATTCAGATCGCCATGGACAATCGGAAAGGAATGTACTGTAGGGTGTTACCCTCTTTGAGTGTTTGAAATGATTACAGTGACTCACAGTAGTGCAGCCCATTGGCAATATCCAACAGCTATTGTGCGATGTGAGAGGACGAGAAAGTAGTCAACATCTAGTGGACGTACAAATTGGAGTCGGTGTACCAGACCCAGACTGTGATCGTGCTTGGTCAGGAACTTGTGAAGGGATTCATTTGACATCCACAGAGACACCAACGAGGCTGTACCCCGCATTCCAAAGCCATATGCAATTCCCAGGAACGGAACAATATTGGGATGGTCGAGTCTCTTCCAAATTCCGAGCTCCCGACGGAGCATCTACAATGCATTTTAGATCACATTTGTTGATTGTGGGGAATGGAATCACCTTGGCATATTTATCGTCCGTATCTCCATCTATTGTAACCCTAAATCGGAAAGCCTTTACAGCAACCTAAAAGGGAAGTGAATAACAGTTGACGGTGAGGCGTACTCTAAGACCAACCTCTTTCGGCGTGGAGCTACCAGTATAACGACATTTATAGACATCACCAAAAGCTCCTCCAGCGAAATACTGATCATCATGTTTCGGGATGTAGGGTGTGAGATCTGGTGGAGGGGGAAAATTGGCAGAGAAAAAGTTGACTTGACTGGAGACCCGACGTGACTGAAACAATGGAGGATCAGCACTCGTTCTGAATAGCGCCAATCCAAGTGGCCGCCTTTCGAATCTGTGCAGACCCTCATCAAACCCGAGCGAGATGTCTGTCAGGGTGGACTGGATACCCGGTTCATCAGATATGAATGCCAATCGCAAAGCAACATCTTCGTTCTGATGTGGGTTCTGTATAGGGAGGCGAGGGGATGGATTGAGAACTAAGGTAGCTGTGGTAAGATGAAGTGGTGCAAATAACTTGAAGAATTATGAGCAAACGAGTGGAAAGGCAAGACCGCAATTCTCACCCCAGGATTGAGTTCCAATACTTGTCCAGCGTCGGGATTGTGTATAAAGTAGGGTGGGGGTGGTTGGAGGGCAGGTCGGGTGCAATATAGTCTGGGGTTGTGCGCCCCGAGCAGGGCCAGGGGTGCCTGAGAGTGGAGGGAGTGATGAGTACGAATGTCGAGTATCAACTGACGAGTGTTGTCACCAAACCCAACTGAGCCTGAGGTACCCGCCACAAAAATATCTCTCCATACTCTGTTGCTGATGACACGAATTCACCAGAGGGAGAGAAACAAACAACGTATACTTTTGTAAGGTGTTGTAGATGTTGTCCGACAGGATTACCAGAATTTGTGTCCCAGAACTGCACAGTCCCATCCCAGGACGCGCTCGCGAGGATTGATCCATCTGGAGAAAGGGAGAGGGAGGGTATATCGTCGGTGTGACCTGTCCACGGATGTCCGACTTGTTCCCCTGTGACGGAATCCCAACAGCGAATCGTTTCATCGGCCGAGGCGGAGAAGAGCGCGCTGCCATCACGTGACCACAGGACACAGTTGATCCAATCTTTGTGGCCTTTCAACGGACCAAGGATGGACTTACCACTCTTGATGTCATGCACGAAGATGTTGCCGTCAGTGGTACCACACACGAGCTTGTTCCCGTCGGGAGAGAAACAGACGGACCGAACACCCTCGTCTTCATCCAGCATAGGGATGTCGTTGACCAGTCTCCCCTGCATGGTGTAAATAGCTATGGTATGACTACCCACCGCAATGAGTCGATTATCCGGCGAGATGGAGAGGCGGGGCATCTCTGAATCCCCAAGGTTAGTCCAGCTTTGGACCAGTTCGTGGGATTCGGTGTCCCACACTTTGATCTCCCCTTCCCCATTAATACTGGTGATCTTCGTGCCATCCCGGGTCACAGCGAGATCCAATATATGCTCCTTGTGCTCCATCGATGTGCCTTCTTGCTCCCCAGTTTCCAAATTCCAGACCCTCACAGTTCTGCCACCACAGCTAGTGACGACTCGTCGTCCATCGGGATGATACGCGGGTCTGGAGAGACCGACACCATTTACCGAGATTACTAGGTGTGGTTGAGCACCATCGTTGCCGGACCGTTGTGGTGTGACGCTGGACATGGTGATGATGATGGCAGTCGATTGCAAGCGAAGTTGTCAGTGTGTTCGCAGAGGTGTGTGGTCCAAGAAAAGATTGAGAGAGGAAATGGGCTCAGCGCGTCAGAAACTACTACAGCTCATGTATCAGGTAAAGGTGAGGCAATGGTCTCCATGGCGAAGCGGCGGGCTTCCTTTAGCGCCCAATCCTGTACACATCCTGCAATTCCTATACACGATATGATCTAGACTATATTTCTTGTCTGGCACAATCACCACGTCGACCCATTTCCGAAATCGAAATCGGAGCCAACTCCGGTGCACTTGTATGGGTTTTCCGCAGTCCCAGTTGACCACCCGACGAATCGGCCTATAATCAACGACCCTATCCACCATACCATGGCAACTGTCCGTAATCCAGCTTCAGACGTGACGTTGTCTAGACATGCATCATCACCCATCCGCGCTTCTCCACATTTCCGTTCTCCCAACTGCTCTGCAAAACTCCCGCTCTCCACAATTGCCTCCACATCATCTTCATTCCATTCTCTCGTAGCTTCCTACTCGTTCCGAAGCTCGACATCCAACGTCATCTCGACGTTTCCCCCTTCGCTCGCGAGAGAAAAGTGGCGTATGCATAAGCGGTACTTATAGCCTGCAGACCTTGAGCTCGAACTTCGATCCGTTTAAAGATCTCGCCGCACGAGAGGTGGGTGTTGTTTCCACGGCCAGCGCCGCGCGAGGAAGGGGGCTATAAGTGGGTCCAGACAAAGGGTATCAACGTCTGAGTGGCTTGTGGTTGTCGAGTAGAGAGCACCTACATCGCTTTGTCAACGTGTTGGAGCTCCACGATCCTTTTTGTGCACCAGCCCTTGAGTATCCGGGCAAGGGCAATCGTAGGGAGATCTCGAGAAACGATAGTAAACCGAACCTATTTCGTCCTCATCAGATTGGAAAGTCCCTTTCGCCGACCGGTACAGTGCATTCGACAGTCTGGCAGAGGCAAAGAGAGACGGAGTTGACATAAAGCGACATAATGGCATGCTTGGCCGCTGGCGCACCTGGTACAGGACATCAGCTGCCTGAAGACGTTGGGATGGATAACGCATAACCCAAGGTGGAAGACGTACGAAGACGACTCAGGGGCGGGTAGTTTGCGCGCTTTGCAAGCAGGGATGGCCGTTAGGTAGAGATCAGACAGAAAGACCAACGGTGGTTCCCACTGAACCCATCGTGGTTCGTAGGTCGCACCCTTTCATTCTGGCGTGGCATGACCGCACTATGACAGAGACATCATCCATAACAAGAAAAGGAAAGATAAACAATCGTTCCTTGATGATGTACCCCCGAAAGTTGAGGAAGAACGAGGAATGATGACTTGATATTAGTCTGGTAACCAGCCCGTCTAATGAGGCAAGCTGCGTCTATCCTAACTTGATATGTCCCGACTTGGGTAAAGAATCACTTGGTTTCCGCTGACTGGTCACTTTGAGTGATCAAGGCGGCGAGAATCGAGGAACACTATGTGGTGCAGTCACGGTCACCATGGCCTTTGGGATTCGGTTCCGTGGCAATTGCTGGAGAACGGGTACGGTCACGCTTTGGCACCTTGCTATGCCAATGGTCGCTGAGGCGATTGGATCGACATCATGATGTCGAGGGCCCTCTGATGTTGCACGCGATCAAGAACTTCTTGTGAGAACACGAATAGGATGAGGGCAGGAGCGCGCGGCTAGACGAACAGTCTCAGTCGCGTGCGGTAGAACGGACTATATTGGTAGTTACCTAGACGAACAGTCTATGTACACAGTAAGTAATTAGTTTAAAGATGGTAAGGAAAAAGGCTCACCTCAGTCGCGTGCGGTAGAACGGACTGAGGTAGCGGTCGTCGAGCGAGAAGCTATATACTCGTGGCTATAAGTACTCTATCGAAAGGGGATATTCGATGGAATGAAGGGTTAGTCAATAAGTGGCGTCGCGTAGTATCACAAGCCGCTCAGGCTATGTATGTATTGTATAGTTACAGAATGGAGTGCATATGGCGATGACTGTAGAATGTATTTAGTTCCGTAGAATGATGGCTAGCGGGGCCGACGGGGACCAGTGTGCATGCTTGCCTATTTTGACACTCCCCCTCAAGCTGCGCGCAGTCCCAGTTCTGCCGCGAAATGCTTGACTTTCGGTGAGGGGAGCGCCTTCGTGAATGCGTCTGCTACCATTTCGCCAGTTGGGCAAAATATGAGTCGAATTTTGCCGTCGTTGATAATCCAATGGATAAAGTGGAAGCGTACGTCAATATGCTTCGTGTGTGCGTGATACTGGTGGTCTTTTGCAAGCGCGATGGCTGACTGGTTGTCCAAAAATAAAGTAGTGGGTTCGGGAATGGCGGTAAAGGTTTCAGCTATGAGTGAGCGAAGCCACAAGGCCTCCTTTGCGGCATGGGTTGCTCCGACATACTCGCTTTCCGTCGTGGAGAGCGAAACGATCTCCTGTCGCTTTGAACTCCACAAAACAGCTCCACCATTGATCAGGAATGCGTATCCCGATACAGCGCGGCGGTCCTCGATGACGCTCCCATCTGCATCCGTATACCCAGCGAGAGGTTTTTCTCCCCCTCCATAGGTCAGCTGTAGTTCTTTCGTACCTAGTAGGTAGCGGTATATCCGTTTGACTGCGTCCCAATGGGCCTGTCCGTAGTTTGACGAAAAACGGGAGACTTGAGAGACAGCGTACGAAATATCTGGTCTGGTTCCAAGCGCGGCGTACATGAGTGAGCCAACAGCCTCTTGGTACGGTATGTGGCGCATTGTGGCGTATTCGGCAGCAGTCGAAGGGGACTGGGTGACGCTGAGTTTGGTGCTCGGGTCCATGGGCGTTGAGATAGGCTTGAGCTCGTCGAAATTGAAACGGCGGAGGATGGATTCGATGTATGTTTTCTGGGAGAGAGCGAGTGTGTGCTCGGTGCGGTCGCGCGTGACTTCGATGCCGAGGAGCCAGTGTAGCTCGCCGAGATCCGTTACTTCAACGAAACGGCTGAGCTGCGTCTTGACGGCGTTGACAAGCTCGAGTGTGGTGGCGGCAATCGTGCAGTCATCGACGTGCACGACGATGATGGTGAGTTTGTCGTCTGTCCGTTTTATGAATACGGCTTGATCGACCTCGCACTGTCTGAACATCATCTTCGTTACCAAAATCTCCACCAGCCGTTGGTACCAGCGACGGCCGCTTTGCTTTAGTCCGTACAAGGTTTTGCGTAGACGACATACGCGGCGTGGGTGGTTTGGGTCTGCATATCCGGGCGGTTGTCTCATGTAGATGACTTCGTCGTTGTTTAGTTTTCCGTTTAGGTACGCGCCTTTTATATCCACTTGATGTAACTCGAGATCCTGTCGGGCGGCAAGGGCGAGGACGGTGCGGATGGATGCGAGTTTGGCGACGGGCGCGTAGGTATCGAAGTAATCGACACCCGGGACTTGCGAAAAACCCTGGGCGACGAGACAGGCCTTGTAGCGTACGATGTTTCCGGCAGCGTCCTTTTTTGCGCGGAATACCCATTTTGATCCGATCAAATTTGCACCGGGTGGGAGGTCAGCGAGGTCCCAGGTTCCCGCCTTTTCTAGCGTCTCGAGCTCCTCACGGATTCCTCGTTCCCATTGCGGCCAATCCGAGCGGCAGCGCGCGTCTGCAAGGGTGGATGGTTCGAGTGCCTCAGCAGTGGCAGTACCTTGTTCGACGAGCATAGTCAGTTCGCGCTCGTCGAAATCTCGACTGTACCTTTCGTCGATCGCCGCTAGGATCTGCTCGCTAGCCCCTTCGCCCTCGAAAACGGTTGGGTCGGGTGGTTCTGGTGCTGGGTCATCTGAGATGGGAGCTGGAATTTGTACACCGCGAGGGATGGTGGTGGTATCGCCTTTGCCGCTGAGGATGTCGAGGATGCGTTGGCTGGGTTTGCGCATGCGCTGCACACGAGGCTCGGGTTTGTCGAGGGTTGCCGGTGATGTGGCTGGCGCGCTGATAGGCATTGCCTGTTTGGGTAAGGGCTGTGTGGCATGAGGCACAACGGTGCCTTTAGTCGGCGGCTGTGTGGCGTTGCTAGGAGCGTGTTGCTGCGCTGAGGTGCTGTCGTCCAATAGGGTAATTCCCTCCCCCTCGACGGCACTGGGCGTAGCGTCGAAAAAGATCTCACGCTCAACGGTCACTGTCCTTGTTTTCGGCCAGTACACACGACACGCATACTCCGTGCGGTCGTCAATGCCAACCCATCGCCCGGCTTCAACACGTCCCCCCAGCTTTGTCCCTCGGCCAGTTTTGACATGGACAGTGGATCCCCACTCGCGCACATTACTCAGGTCGGGTGCCTGTCCCATAGCGATCTCGTACGGCGATTTTCCATCGAGGACTTTCGTAGGTAAGCGATTTTTTAACCAAACGACATGTTGCGCTGCTTCGCCCCACAGGTGTTTCGGCAAACCGCTAGCGTGCAGAAGCGTGCGCACGCGCTCGAGGATTGTGCGGTTGAGCCGTTCGGCTATACCATTGTGCTGTGGTGTGTCATGTGCGGTGAAGCGCTGCATGGTGCCCTGCTGCTGTAAGTATAGGACAAAATCTTTGCCCTGGTATTCTCCCCCTCGATCCGAGTGGAGTAATTTCACTTTTGCAGCGAGTTGACGGTCGAGCCAGGCCTCAAAGCCGCGGTACGCCTCAAAGGTGTCGCTCTTTTGACGAATCAGGTAGATGTGGGTAAGCCGAGTATGGTCGTCAGTGAACGTGACGTAGTAGCGTCGACCACCAATAGTTGCAACGGGCGCTGGGCCCCAGACGTCGGTGTAGATAATGTCGCCGAGTCTTTCAGCGCGCGGCCCTTGTCGGACTTTGGCTATCGGCTTGCGTGTTGCCTTTCCATAAATACACGCTTCACAGTGAGTGCTTTCATCCTCGTTTGGGCAGTACTTCAGTCCACTGACTAGACCTTTTTCAGCTAGTTCGTGCGCGGTCGTCGGCGCGATATGCCCCAAACGGCGGTGCAGCTCCATCACGGTAACTTGTTCATCAGCAGCAGCCGCATGGTCGCTCTCATGCACCACGCGGTATAGTCCCTTGGCTGATCGTGGTATGCACCCAATCGTTTCTCCATCGGCATCATGGATTGTGCAGTATCCGTTTGCGAAGGTCGTTGTTAGGCCCATCTCATCAAGACAGCCAATTGAAACAAGTGTGTACCCCACCTCAGGTGAGTACAGGACCTCTGTTAATCGCAATTTTGATGCGTTCAGCCCATTAGGTACTTCGATGATAAGATCGCCAACACCTGTCGCAGCAAATTTTTGCTGGTTTGCCGCCGTAAACAACTTCGGTGGGATCGGTTGCATGTTGATCATATGGTCATGCTCGGGGGTGATGTGACGTGTTGTACCCGAATCGTACAGTTCGACGCGGTATGTTTCCTTTTGGCGATCGCTGACTTTCATCGCCCTGTCCTCCAGGTCTTCGTCAACGGTAATTGAGGGGCAAGCGCAGTCGACCGGTGTATCATTGCCATCGACTCTCTGCGCTTCATCATCCCATCCGCAGCCCCATGGGCTGTCATCACCGGTGACCGAGAACCAGTCGTCATTGTCATCATCAAGTGCCTTCATTTTGGCATCAAAGTCTTCGTCGTCACTTGACTCGATGGTTTCTAAGTCAGGTAAAGATTCGTCATCTTCAATGACACCGAAAACTCCATCTTCTTCGTCAGATATGACTGCGTGTGCGCTACCTGTTTGGTGCGTCGCGGATTTCTTCTCATTTTTGGGAGGCTGGTCGCATTTCGCCGCCAGGTGCTGATCTGAACCACAGTTCCAGCATAGGCGCTTCGGCCTATCACCGCGGGGAGGTCGGTAACCTCGACCACGTCCTCTCGCCCTGGCTGGTGTTGTTATCGCCATAGCCTCGTCACGGTCCTTGCCATCACTACGGGGGGCGTACTTCAGTTTTTGGCGGTCTGATTCTTTGCTGATGAGCGAAATCAGGGTGTCTGGTTCGATTGTTTTTGTTGTAGCGTACTGACTTGCAGCAGCGAGCTGGCTGGATGCGAAGTTGGAGAGGGAGTTTGGGAGGGATCTGATGATTGTTGAACGGTAATCTTTCTGGTCGATGTCGACGCCAACAGACGCTAACTCCTCTCGCTTCGTCCGCAGTCCGTCCAGAAACTGTCGGACATCACCTCCTCTTGCCATCTTCATTTCGAGGAACTGTGTGCGTAATTCGGTCTGCGCGTAAGTTCCTTTCTCCGTGTACTCGCGTGTGATCTCTGCCCACATGGCTTTAACAGTGGTCAGTTTGCGAATTTTCAGCACGGTTGAGTCCGGGATGCGCTGGGTAAGCAAGTGCTTGGATATTCCCTCGTTTTTCTTCCATTTTGCAACTTCTTCTTCCTGCGCAGTCGTCAAAGGAGCAGTGTGCGATGGCTGTGCAGCGGTCCCATCGAAATGACCCCACATGCTCTTTGCTTCAACAGCTACCTGAAAACGGAAAGAAAATATTGCCCAGTTCGTGCCTTTGACTTCGAGCTTTGGTACGTTGCTCGGCAGCGTGTCGGTGGTCATAGGGGTGTCGGACATGGCTGATCAATTGGCAGGTTACGGGTTAGATGGAAACAGCAGGGCTCATAACCTGTGAGAACACGAATAGGATGAGGGCAGGAGCGCGCGGCTAGACGAACAGTCTCAGTCGCGTGCGGTAGAACGGACTATATTGGTAGTTACCTAGACGAACAGTCTATGTACACAGTAAGTAATTAGTTTAAAGATGGTAAGGAAAAAGGCTCACCTCAGTCGTGTGCGGTAGAACGGACTGAGGTAGTGGTTGTCGAGTGAGAAACTATATACTCGTGGCTATAAGTACTCTATCGAAAGGGGATATTCGATGGAATGAAGGGTTAGTCAATAAGTGGCGTTGCGTAGTATCACAAGCCACTCGGGCTATGTATGTATTGTATAGTTACAAAATGGAGTGCATATGGCAATGACCATAGAATGTATTTAGTTCTGTAGAATGATGGCTAATGGGGCTGACAGGGAGCAGCATGCATGCTTGCCTATTTCGACACCTTGCTAATATGCAAGCAAGAGAAGAAGCCAATGTACAGAGGGGGCAACGGCAACAGCAAGAAAGGCAGCGATCCAGAGAAACATCCTTATCAGGAACAACCACCCCTACCCAACCTCCTCAAACCTTCAACCCAACCAGACCCCCCTAACAGGCTATTCTACCTCCCGACTGTTACGCCAGTGTCCTTCTGGGCACTTCCAGTTGGTTTCCGATGATTCCGATGGTTCTGGTGGTTCTGAGATTAGATAGACTTGCTAGGAGGGGATCTTCCCTAGGTGGTCTTCTTAGCATTCACTCTGAAGTGGAACAAAGACTGGATGAATGGAAATGCCAGGAGATACACAGAACTGTATAGAACTAGCTTGGGGCTACTTCTACGACTAAGGTAGGGTTTATATACAAGGAAAAATAGCAGATTTAGGAGAACAAAAGAGCAAGTCTAAACAAGCGAACAATGGAGGTAGAGAAGGGGTTTCTTGGAACTACAATCTGATCGGGATATAATTCGATCAGAGAGAAGATAGAACGAGGTCCGTTTTCTGGTAAGCAAGGAGGAAAGAGATAAATCGGGTAAGTGGCAATTCAAGCAAGAAGTGGAGAAGTAGGCTAGAGGTGGTTCTGGTTGGAAGGGACCAGTTCCGGTCAGGTCTGTTTCGTAACAATACCCTCGTCATATGGTGGATTGTCCCTGATCCACCTATCCGCGATCAGGGCCGGATTGGTCACCCTTGTTTACCTCATAGTCCCAAGGGTCAGTGTCAGAGAGGGGAGAGGATGGGCTTCGGTCAGGGACGTGACGAGGGCATTCTCGTCATAGATGGTCAGTACTTCCACAGATGAAGCAAATGCGAGCAGGGCATCTGCCACGTCTCCCACTACCCACACTGATGCCAGCAGATCTTCGAGCGGGGGTAGTGGTGTCCCCAGGTCCAAAGGTAATTGGCTGTATCTGCATCCGTGCCACTGAATTGACGATGTCTCGAAGGATTTGTCGACTATTGGTGGGAGTGGGGAAGTGATTTTCTGGTTCACCTGATTCTTCTTGACCCATATTGACAGCGGGTGAGAAGGGGGTAGGTGGTCTAGGAGGAGCAGGGGGAGGAACTTGGATTGGAGGAGGAGAGTCGGGTTCTCCAGGCCTTCTAGGAGACGAATCGGGTTGCGTGCCAGTGAAGAGATTACTGGGGTAAATGGGAGGATTTGGGAGGACGGTTGATTCAGACAGATAAACCCTCCATTCTTCGGGGGTAATGGCAGAAAGCATGGGACGAATGACAAAGGAAAACTGCTTGGGGGGGATGTCATTGACAACCCGACAGGACCTGGTGGTGAAGAGAAGGTTAAGAACATTGGTGCGTATAGCGAGGAGGGATTTGATGAGGGCAGAGTCATAGGGTCCAGTGCTGTATCTGGAGTCATTCTGGAGAAAGAATTGGTAGTGAAGGTAGATTCATCGATATAGCCTGACCAGGCTGAAAAGGAATTGGGATCCATTGATGGCATAGTAAGTCCTGAGGAAGTTATTGAAGGCCGTAGCTTGGAGGACGACGGCAAAGGTGACCTTTCGGAGGAAGGGAGATAGGTGGTGGACGCGGACGGGTGGAGTGTCGGAGACAGGAATTTCAAGGGACATCTAATAGGAGTAGTGGAAGGGGCAATAGTCTAATCTACAGAAGCAGGAGTGTTGGTAGCGATGGCGGGTGGCTTCGTTCAAGAGAGTCGGGGTGATAGTCCTGTCTTTGAGGAAGTGTCTTTGGAGGAAGTCTAGGTTTTCTTTGGAGAGGTCGAGGAGCTTTGGGATTTGGGATTGATACGAGGGGGGCATGGGGGACTTTCAATCAAGCAGATGGGTCTTTTTATATTCAGCCAGGATTTTCCAAGCGTTTCCAAAGTTTTGTTCTGGTTCCCAGGTTGCTTCCGAGAGCGGATAGCCTTTCCAGGTGGTGAGGTACCGACATGATCAGAGGTGGCCTTTGTGGTCTAGGATATGATCGATTTTGTATTCTTTCTCTCCATGTATCAGATCGGGTGGAGGACAGGGCAAGTTAGGTCTGTGTTCCTCGGTTTCTATGAAGGGAGAGAGAAGTGATGCGTGAAATACTGGATGAATTTTCCATTGTTTAGGAAGGGCTAGTTCGTAGGCTAGGTTTGATATGACTCTTTTTATTTCAAAGGGGCCGTGCCTTTTCGGAGCCAATTTCTTGTTTAGGTTAAGCGGGAGGTTGGTCACCTCCAGCCAGACATGTTGGCCTAATTTGAATGGGGTGAAGTTCCCTTTTGATCGGCTTGCCATAATTTTCCTGGCTTTTTCGAGAGAGGCGGAGGCTTCATCTTGGAAGGAGCTTAAGTTTTTGAGGCAGTCCTGTACTGCCTGGACAAATGAGGATCCAATCTTCAGGTAGGAGTGAGAGTGGTATCCCATCATTAGGTGAAAGGGGGAGTCGTTGGTTGCAGAGTGGGTCATGGAGTTGTGGTGGAACTCAGCTAAGGGGAGGGCCTCCTGCCAGGCGGAAGGGTTGTTTTGGCAGAAGAGGCGTAGGTAGGTTTCGAGTTCTTGGTTGACCCGCTCAGTTTCTCTGTCGGTTTGCAGATGATATGCGGTGGATAGGGCTACATTGTAGTGAAGGAGGTGTGCTAATTCTTTCGCGAAGGTGGAACTAAACTGGGGACCCTGATTGGAGATGACTTTGTCATGTAGGCCAAAGTGGGGAAAGACATGGGCAAGGAAAAGTTTGGCTACTCCTTCGGCAGAGATGGATTTTGAGCAGGGGATGAAGATCACCTCCTTTGTTAGCCCATGGTTGACCACGACCAGGACAGAATCAGCACCCCCGGAGGGGGGAAGGCTGGTGATCAGGTCCATGGATAGATGCTGGAAGGGACGGGTGGCAGTGGACGGGATTGGGAACAGGGGGGGTGGGCAGGGTGAGTGTTTACTTTGTTTTGTTGGCAAGTTGCCCATCCCGCGATGTAGCAGCATATGAATGCAGACATGCCGGGCCACCAGTAATCTCGGGAGAGCAGAGTGAGCGTCCATGCCATCCCGGCGTGTCCCCCATGGTGTGAGTGGTGGATGGAGGATATGAGGGGCTGCCTGCAGTCTTCGGGAATGTAGGTGTGCCCTTGGAAGGTTAAGTGGGTCCCATCGTAGGCCGAGTCGGTGGTCTTGGCCTGAGGAAGGAGAGAGGACCCTTTGTGTAGGGCGGTAAGGGCGTCAGCAACAAGGGGGTCCTCGGTGGTGGATGTGGCAATTTTTGAAGCGATTGCAAGATCTAGGGACCTGGTGAAAATGTCATCTGGAAGGAGTTGGAGGGCTAGGTTGTCATCACAGATTGCGGGGTAGTCTTTTCGTGATAGGGCGTCTGCAGGGGTCAGTTCCAATCTGGATAGGTGTTGGAACAAAAGGTCGTAGTCCTGAAGGAACATTTGCCATCAGGCATGTCGGTGGGTTAGTTTGTGGGGTTCTCGGAAATAAGTGAGATTCTTATGGTCGGTGAGGATATGGACTTGATGGGGTGTTCCTCTGAGGTAGTGCCGCCATTCTTGTAGGGAGAGGATGACAGCCAGAAGTTCCCGGTCGTAGATGTCATAGTTTCATTCAGGGGTGGAGAAGGTTTTTGAGAAATACGCGCAGGGATGTAGATCCCTGTTCCGGTCTTTTTGCATAAGTACTCTGCCAGCTGCCATTAGAGAGGCATCGGTCATGACAAAGAAGGGGAGGTTAGTATCGGGGGTGCAGAGAATAGGCTGTTTCAGGAAGGCATTTTTGGGGGTTCGAAAGGCGCGTTGTTCTGTGTCCCCCCATTTCCAAGGGGCATTCTTTTGTGTGAGGAGTAGAAGGGGTTGTGCTATGTCGGAAAATGCAGGAATAAATTTTTGATAGAAGTTGCAGAATCCTATGAACGAGCGGACTGCCTTCATGTCCTTGGGAGGTTCCCATTTCTCTATTGCTGCGAGTTTGGAGTTGTCCATGTGTACCTGGTCCTTTGAGACCTGGAGGCCTAGGTACTCCACCTCCTCCTGGTCAAAGGAGCATTTCTCCGGCCGTAGATAGAGACACTACTCTCGAAATCGTTGGAGGACTTTATGGGTGCATTCTTTGTGGATAGCGGGGTTGGCAGAGTGTATTAACACATCGTCCATGTAAATGATAAGCCATCCTTCTGCAATGAAATCTTTGAAGGTGTCGTCCATGTAGGCTTGAAATGTGGCTGGGGAGTTGCTCATCCCAAAGAACATCACCATTGGTTCGAAAAGTCCCAGAGGTATGGTAAAGGCTGCCTTCCATCGGTCGTTGGGTTTGATGAGTATGTGTTACAATTGTGACTGGCAACCATAATAAGTAGACATGATGCGCGCTCCTTGACTCAATACTCTGGGCTAGTCCTTGATAGGAGAGCGTGTACCAGTGAGGTCAGACCTAAGAGTCCTAAGACTAGTAGGATATGGCCTGGTAGACGTCGAGGGAGTTAGTGTCATCAGTAGTGGCATTGTCTACAGGGTCGGGAGCAGACTCTTGGTGTCGAGAAGACCAAGAGGGTTGGTCGTCGTCTAGACAGGGTAGTCTTGGACGAGGGGTCCTTGGAAGAGGGAAGGAGCCTTCCTCTAGTAGGACACGAGAGAGGGCAGAGGGAAGCTTCTTTAATGAAAGAAGCGAAACGACAAGGGTGGATAAAGAGGTCAAGCAGGAGGGAATCGCAGGGAACAGAGATCAATAGCACTGATGTACTGAGTAAGGAGTACACATGAGGTGTCAGATCAAGGTTAAGAAGAAAGAGGCGTTAGAGTGGAGCTCTAACTTATATACCCCAGCCGTAAGGGCTTTAGGGCAGGTATGGTCCGTGTGCAGCCCAATTAGGGAAAGACTAAATAAGGTAAGGTATTACCAGTTTAGGTAGGTCTGGTTCCTGTCTGCTGAGCACAATGCCAGAAAGGGAAAGAGGGGTGTCTCTAGTTGAGACAAGGGTTCCCGAAAGGGAAAGTCCAGGGACTTTCCGGGGAAGATCCTGGGAAGATCCTGGGGAGAGATTCTGGGAAAGGATCTGTCCAGGGATATCCAAAGGGGCGATGGTATAGCCTGGGGGCTATGACCAGGAAGTGCCAGGGGAGGCAGTGGTACAGCCAAGAGGGGCTGTGGCTGGGAGT
>JBBPNR010000415.1:0-24829 GCA_038091015.1 Boletus vermiculosoides
GTTTTTGTACAAGACGGCCGCAGTCGGATGATCTCAACAGTGCATATAGGGAGTTCAAACACTTGGGTTGGCGCAAGCACGCCTTACAACCCGACGAGCACCAGCCAGGACACCGGTAACACCATCGTAAGAAGTTTGCTCATGAAATTGCATTGGTATTGGATTGACATCTTTGGTCGTAGAACGTCAGCTATGGCTCCGGGACAATGTCTGGAGAAGAATGTCGGGATTTTCTCTACTTTGCACAGGTCTGACAGAAGCTGACAGTAGTTCAGACACCGATGCGGTGACCTTGAATCCCAATCTTGTGATTCAGAACCAATCGATCGGCGTTGCTTCTTCTGCCCAAGGTTTCAGCGGCGTGGATGGCATTCTTGGGTGAGTACCTCTGCCGGAAAAACTAAGAATTGGCGCGTTGACATGGGTCACAGGGTCGGCCCAGTTGATCTTACGCAAGGCACTGTTTCGAACACCACAGAGGTGCCGACAGTCACGGACAACCTCTACGCGCAAGGATCCATCACAACAGACTCGTTGGGTATCTTCTATGAACCCTCGTCGACTACCGACGCTACGAACGGCGAACTAACCTTTGGAGGAACTGATAACACCAAGTGAATCATCTCACGCTCTTCCCTGTCCGACTGAAATTCATCACAAACGTTAGATACACCGGTGAAATCAACTTTGTGCCAATCACAAGCACTTCTCCCGCGTCGAACGTGAGTGAAATATGTTGGAGTACAGCGACCAACTTTCTCACTGTGTGCACGTTGTCATAGTATTGGGGAATCGACCAATCGGTGACTTATGGAAGTGGCACCCCCCTCTTGCAGACCACTGCCGGTATCGTCGACACAGGTACCACGCTTTTGCTCCTCGCTACGGACGCCTTCCAGGCCTACCAGCAGGCGACAGGAGCGACTTTGGACCAGTGAGATTCCCTTGCACCATTACAGCGCGGAAATCAATTAAATGTATGGGGAACAGGACCACTGGCTTGCTCACGATCACGGAGCAACAGTACGCGCAACTGCAGAGCATGTACTTTAACATCGGCGGGGTAGGCCTTCTGCTACTATACCGTCCCCCTGAACGACACCCTGAGATCGTTCCGATAGGTTACCTACGAGCTGACGCCCAATGCCCAAATTTGGCCCCGTGCGCTCAACTCGGTGCTCGGTGGTCAATCCAACCAGATTTATCTGATCACTTCTGATCTCGGAAGTCAGAGCGGATCTGGTCTCGACTTTATCAGTATGTTCATTTCGCACCAGGCATTACTTAAAAAAGAGAAAATGCTGACGTGGGTGACGTAACTGTCAGATGGGTTCGGGTGGTTGCAGCGCTTCTACTCCGTCTTTGACTCTGGAAATGCCCAAGTTGGCATTGCGACGACCCCGTATACCAACGCTGAGACCAACTAGGCATCGTCGAGGATGGCTGGCCGCTTGGACTGTACTTGTAGTGTAAGACTTGCGAAGACGCTCATGGACTTGTTAGTGTGACTCTCCGTGTATTAGATAAGTACCTCCCTTTCGAATGGACCCGGGCTTGGTCCGTATTTATGTCTGATGCAAGACTTTTGTCGATTGACAATGAAATACGGTATGACGTCACAGAGGGAATCCAGCTCCTGGCGCGTATAAAAAGCAGTCCTCCTCGTCAACCCCCAACTCCTATCTACACAATGACATCGTTGATGCCCCCTGTGCCCAAACCCAAATCCCGTCTCGCTCGTTATCGCGTCCTGTCGCCCCATGCCTCAGTACACGTCTCTCCCCTCCAACTCGGTGCGATGAGCATCGGGGACAAATGGAACCAGTTTATGGGGAGCATGGACAAGGAATCTTCCTTTAAGCTTTTGGACGCTTTTTACGAGGCCGGCGGAAATTTCATCGACACTGCCAACAACTAGCGAGTGTCTCGTCATTATATGGGGTTTGGCACCACTCTGACGTTTTGTCTTTAGCCAAGATCAGAAATCGGAGGAGTTTATTGGCGAATGGGTTGAGCGACGCGGGATTAGAGACCAGCTTGTCATTGCGACCAAGGTCGGTACTAGTACCGTGTGCCTCTGGACGAACGTCAGGCTCATCCATTTTCAAGTATTCTTCAAATTACATGCAATGGGAAGCCGGAGTGCAGCAAAAGGCGCTGTACATGGGAAACAGTGTAAAGTCGATGCTCGTTAGCGTCGAAGCGAGCTTGAAGAAACTCAGGACGTCGTACATCGACATCCTCTATGTCCACTGGTGGGACTGGGAGACTTCCATCGAGGAAGTGATGAATGGCCTTCATACGCTCGTCCAACAAGGAAAAGTGCTCTACCTGGTATGTGTGGAACCCTCCCTGACGCTTCTGACAATGTTTGACTCTGTCTGGCTTATAGGGTATTTCTGATACTCCGGCATGGGTAGTTTCGCAGGCCAACCAGTACGCTCGTGATCGCGGCAAGACCCCGTTTGTGATCTATCAGGGCCTTTGGAATATCATGGGTCGCTCTCTCGAGCGAGAAATACTTCCGATGTGCAAGGCTCAAGGTGTGTTCGACATTATAGCCAGTGCGTTACCTGTGTAGTTCACAATGATCTATAGGCATGGCCATCGCCCCATGGAGTGTACTGGCAGGCGGGAAGCTTCGCACTGACGAGGAAGAAGAGCGACGTGCTCAGTCAGGCGAGAAGGGGCGTGTGGCCATGGATCCGGAGTGGAAGCGAAACGACAATGAAAAGGCTATGAGCGCTGCATTGGAGAAGGTCGCCAAAGAAGTCGGCGCTAAGCAAATCACTGCGGTGGCGATTGCATATGTCATGCAGAAGGCGCCTTATGTGTTCCCAATCATCGGAGGTCGGAAGGTGGAACACTTTCAGGCTAATCTTGAGGCGCTGGAGATCGTCCTCACCCCCGAGCACATCAAGTACCTAGAGAGTATTGTTCCATTTGACCCTGGTTTCCCGATGAACATGATTGTCAGTCTCTTGTACACGCCCTTTTGTCGTTTCTACTAACAATTTTTTTCTAATATAGGGCGATGGAAGCGACTACTCCTTTATGATGAATTCGGGTGCTTACCTTGAGAAGCAACCTGTTGTTCGAGCGATCTTGCCGGATTCTTCTTGAACTCGAAATCGCGTGGGCGTAACCCTGAGTTTGAGGCATGTGAAGTTTGTCGGTTTTATTAAGTACGTTGAGTATAGCGTGCCTGTCAGCGAATGTATTTGTATCATCGAGAGACGCACGAGACAATGCGAGCCGCACCCGGATCGTTTACTGATTCAGATGGTATGGGGTGATTGTACATGTAGTGGAGTGAAGCTTGAAAGGGAGTTGACTGTACCTAACAACTTTGGTGAGTACTAGAGTCCATCACCACCAATCGTGACCAAGAAATTTCTCTCAAAGTCCCGGAATAACTGTACAGATACTAAGTTATCAAGAGGCATCTAGGACCCCTGTAGTTTAGTGGGCCTGAGAGTCAAATGCCAAACGTGGATGGCGCGAGTTCGAAACTCGCCAGTAGCATTTATTCTTTTTGGCTGTTTTGGGTCTGCGTTCGCAGTTTTGTGAACCTAATCACCTTGACCTCAGGTTGACTGGTCGTTAAAATTTTGAAACGTTAAAGCTGTGTTTCTTGTAGTAAGTTATGGTAAAGACACCTCCTCATAGTATCCCTTCATCCGACACCCAATCCCATATCAAGCATAGATGGGTACGCATGTATCACTTGCCAATATAATACCGTCCCCTGTAGACGTTCCACAGCCTGGGGTACCCAAGAGGAAAATAGATTTTACAATTTCAGACGAGGAGCTGGATGTTGATTCAATAGGCGACGAACGTGGTGCGTCGCTTTCATTGTCGTTGATGATCTCAAGCCGAATCGTGCTTGCTTGTACACAGACTCTCAGATGCTCGAAATTTCTCGGCATATTAACGATGAAGTCAATCTGGAGGTTGCCATTCGCGAACGGCTTGCGACTACCATCGAAGGTCGGATCCAATGGGTGCTCCAAATGTTGGACGCACTTTCGGCCGTCAAAGAACCACAGGATCAACCTCTGGACGGGGACGATTTCCAAGACGCTGCGCTCGATGCTCTCGAAGCATTGGAAGGACCCTCATCGTTCATATTTGACACCGGATTGCCCGAAGAGCGAAGTCCATCTCCCTCGTTCTCCCCCATAGTGTCGAATCAACCAGTGCTCCAACGTGTTCCGAAAACACGTTCTTCTCGGACCCCTAAACCGTCTCAACAGAAGAAACATCTGTACATAAAGTTGCCTGCCACCACGTCCGATAGCCAGCTTGCGATTCTTGTTTGTCCGACCTGTAACCGAACACACTTCACTACTCTCCAGGGGCTCCTCAATCACGCACGATTAGCCCACGGCGTCGAATGGGCAAGCCATGATGCATGCATTACGGCCTGCGCTGTCCCTACCTCCGCGGACGCCCAGAGTTGGGAGACGTACGAGAGAGATGGTGTGGAAGTGCCTTGGGGTGGCAGCGTTGTTGGGTTACGTCGGTTGTTTGAACGAGCGGTAGGTGTTGATGGCATCTTGCCCAATCCTCCGTTGGCGCATGCCGCGTCGGACGTTTCCTTGGAAAACTCAGCGACAGCACCAAGTACGCTATTATCGCGAACCCTTGGTCTTCATGCAGACTCTCCTGCCCTTGCACAATTCCTTGGTCGTGCCCCCAAACGTCGTTGCATCCACGTTTATGACGAAGATCAACACGCTGATATCATAACCCTCGACGGTACGAGCTCGCAACCGCATGGACTTGTTTCCGAAGAACCGGCACAGCCCAAGAAAGGTTTCAACATGCGTTATCCGCACAGAAATACCGCACGAAAAGACCTCGATCTAGTAGTTGATGTCGATACGGGAGCGGACGCCACAAACACGGACAACAACGCAACTCCTGCGATCATCCCAGCTGGCACAACTGCATCGCGCTTCCACATCATAGCACGCATACGCCTCGAGGATCGCAGTTTGTATTTGAAAGAAGGTGAGCCCGTTGTGGTGCCTATTATCGCGCAATACTCACGCACCCAGACCGACGTACCCAGTTAGGCATTACCGATCAGTATCGTTGGATGCTAGGAGTCACGGCGCCCTCTTATGTACGTTCCTTGTTCTTTACTGCTGCCTGGATACTAGTACTGAGCTTATCGAGTAGTCACTCCCGTTATCATCTTTCCTGATTTGTGTCACCGTGGTACCGCCAAGGACAATTTCATCTGTGTCTCTCACCGTCCAGCAGCAACCCTTTGCGGTTGTGGGTACAGCAAATGAACCATTCATGGCCAAGGTCACTTTTGAGTGGGTTGGCGGCGGGAAAATGGAAGTTGAGCATTGGGTTGAAGTATGTAAATCACGTCACAGGCCCCATATCTGCACCCTTTCCTGACCTGGAACTTTAACTTGCCGATCTTATTTAGCTGGATCAATCCAAGTCCTATACTTCCGTTTTCGGTTCAGAACAATTACTTGACGTGGAGCTCGATCGAAATACGCCACTGCTTCCCGTTCCCAAAAGGAGCCCTCCTCCGCTGCCGTCCCTTGATCGGCAGCTTACGTTTGACTCTCCTTTGCACAACACATCCCAGACCGATGGAGACCCTTCAACGATCAAGGATGAATGTGAGTATCACCATGTTCCTCACGTCTAGATGTGTTGAAACGCGTGCTTTGCTGTAGATTATGAGCAGGTCTTACGAACTCTTCTTTCGAGGGTACCGATGACCGCGAAAGGGGCGTTCCTTTCTACTTGATGCATCGCTTAGACTAATCGGGATCCTCAGACGTCAAGCCAAGAATGACTACCCCAGTCCCGTACAAGTTGGTCGCTAGTCCCGCACACTTGCTCGCTCTCGTACCTGGGAGACGGAAAGCTATCGAGGTGTGTACCCATGATTGTTGCTGCGAGCCGCTTGTTGTTGAAACTATATGAAGTGGGCTCGCGCCCGCGCACTGCATGCGCTTTACGTTGACCATACGGCTTCAGTTCCACCGTGTCGGCGAACAACTTTGACAGTTGGTGACGTATATATATCTCTCGAGGACGGATCACACTTTCCTCGTCCGTCACATCCTGCCCCAGGACCACTCCCTGAGCCGAAGAAAAAAGGGAGAGAGAAGGATGGGACACCGACGCTAGGTGAGGAATCTTGCCCAACTTGTGGCATCAAAAAGTGCTTGCATCCTGGATACGAGGTCAAACGCGAAGAGGGTGCGGACCATTGGGCATGTGCTGTCGTTCCGACAGCGGAGCAGCGATATGGAACAAGGCTTCCTCTTGCTAACTTGGTCAAAGTTCTGGGATGGTCAAATGGACTCGAGCAAGTAGTACAGGGTCCTCCATTACCATCAACAAGTTCCATCTCGAACCAAACATTGAAGATGTTTTTACCACCCTGCCAACATACGCCACATGACCTGGTGACGTTCAATCCACCAGAGTTCATTCTCGCTGTGCACAGGGTCGTCTCCAAGCTGCACCTTCCTACATTCCCTGATCTTGCGACCTGTGGAGAAAATCCCTCATTTCTTACTAATAGCGAACCTACTGAGAGATATCTTGCACCGGCTGCCTTATTGTCAGCCGCACTAAAGCCCTTCATCTCTACATTGCTGCGGTCGGCCGTTGAAATCGCGAAACGGGACGCCACATCCATTGTGCCTGGAACAAAGAGCGGTCGGGGAAAGAGGGGGAAAAAGTTCACATTTATCCTGACCCCGGGGCACATATTACGCGGGCTGCGGCTCCAATCCTCAAACAGTCTCAAAGCTGTCCCTGTCGCGCGGAATGCGACGAGCTGCGATCCTCGGGCAAGAGAGTCTGCAGCGTTGTGCTTGGCGCGCTTAGGTGTCCGACTTGACTTCGGTAGCAATGCCCCAGCTGGATCGGAAACAAATCGTGGAGAGCATACGACCAGTCACACGACCGGAAAAGCTGAGCCAAATCGCATGGGGGAAACCCGTTGAGAAGGTTATCAGAGCAGACGCGTATTGTATGTGGCTAGATATGTAGTCCTCGGGTGCGGTTTTGTCCAAGGATATATACCTTGTATCTGCTGCATCCGAGAACAATGATCTACCCCGGTCAACCCCCGCGCATCAATGGGGACGGATAGTAATAAGGTTTTCTGCCACGATGTTCTGAACCTGCATTTTAGCGCGCGAAGTTACCCGTTTCCTATGGTTTCGCGAATCGTATCACTACAGCATTCCGCATTAGTATCCAGCAGCTGACTTGATACGATGGCCCGGATCTGCATCTTGTGCCTCGTAGTTAGTCAAATAAAATTCATTCGTGTATTCATTATTCACCCAAGTGGTTTCCATTTTCTGTGGCGGCTCCACCTTGGGCGTGCCGAGACTTTCAAGAAAAACATTATGTGCCATCTATCTATGTCAATTTCTTCTCTTCAGTCGTGCTGGTATGTGCATAGCACCCTTCGAGACTCCCAATGCGGCAGGGCTCGATCAAAAACGTTTTTGAGTTATGCATTTTTTTTCGTGTTCCAGTTACCCCATCGGGACCGACCGATCAACACGCCCGCAGTCGGCATTTCCCGAGGGCGTTTTGAGCTCTCCAGGTCCGAGGGCGTTTCACGGCATGAGTTGAGTTGGCGCTACCCAAATATGCCACAGGGACAGCCGTTACGGGGGAGATCGATCACTGCGTTCCTCGTTCAGGGCTACCATCGTGAGCATTCGTTCGTGAGAACCACGTTTCAGTGTTCCTCGAGCGACGTTCTGGATGGTGATGATCTGAACATTCGGCCCGCGATGTGGATGTGACGGGTAGCCAGGCTTAACGTTCAACGCCATGCTGCTATCGCACCCACCAGCTGCACATGCTCCTGATACAAAGGACCCGTAAAAAGTGCCGCTGCTCATGTGTGCTCACACCTTCGCCAATTTCGGTTCCTTTCGATGGCAGTTTTATCCTCAAGAAATAGTTTTGGCAGGTGTAACGTCAACTATGCCCTACCGATATCGCGTAATATCTGACGAAGTTCTCCGAAGTATAAAGTGCCTCGCATCGCCTACAACCGGAATGCACAGTATCTTTTTGGTACCCGGGCACCGCCGCCCACCGCACCACACCCTCACCGCCCATCGCCTTCTCGGGTCAACGGTTGATCCGGGCACCAGGTGCTGCTCCGGCTTATATGAGCTTGCCCAAGCGGCTCACTTAAGTGACCGTTCAATCTGCTGCCACATCCCAAACCCTTCTTCTCCGGGCCTCATTTCTGGTCGTTCTGGGACAAGTAATGGCCACCATTCAGTTCGACAACACACTTGGTGCCTTGTTCATTGGCTTCAGTGTGTCTACAGTGCGAGTACTATTCGTGCCTACGAGATGGTCACGCTGATCATTCAACAGGTTGTATGGTATGCTTTCCGTCCAAGTGTACAATTATTGTCGTCGGTATCCTTCGGATAAAATTGGGTATAAAGCAATTGTGAGTTCTTCTCCAGGAGTGTATCATCGCACCGGTCTAATTCTTCTAGGTCACGCTGCTATTGTTCGTACTCCTTTAATGTTCACTGAGCTTGTCATGTAGTTTTTCTTCAGGCTATTAGAGACAATCCACCAAGCTTTGATTGGCCATTGCGTGTACTACTACTCAATAACGTGAGTTTCTGTGACCGTTGCTTACTGATAGTCTAACTGCGATGTAGAAACTACCTGAACGTACTTGCGCTCTTGGGCAAACCAGTTTGGTGCGTTTTCTCTTTTCCCTCTAAATTCTCCGTCATTTGACAGGAATGCAGGTCGCTTGTCGTGCGTACGCCTTGTTGATGGTAGACTCTGATCTTATTAAACCGGCATCTTCCAGTTCCAGCTTCTTATGGGGGTGAGTATGCAACTTCCATTCCTGATTTCAGATGCCTGAGCGCGCGCATGTTATTGTCTAGGCAATAGTTGGATCCGTTGTCAAATTGTATGTATATTTCATCGATGATCATTTTCTAAAATTAACCCCGATCATCGGTAGTTTGTTCACACTGCGTGTATGGCGATGTAAGTATTTCATTCTTCCTTGGCGACATCTATAAATGACATTGTTTTTCTCAGTTAGCAAGGGGAACGTGTGGCCGACGGGCTTCCTGGTGGGTTCTGGTCCGCACGCGAGGTTCTTTCATACATGTGGCTGATTCTCTTGGCAAGCTGCTTCTGAACTTCGGACAACTGGGTAAGGGATTGTCGTCATAGCTGTCGCATTGCATCTAACCTGGACAAATATCTTCGTTGTTCCTCAACTGTCCCAGGTCTCTCCATTGGTAAGTCTTCGATGAAACCGTACACGATCGCTCTCGAACGCTGACGTATTTGATAGCTTTCACAGTGAAAAGGTGCCAACTTCTTACATCCATCAACCTAGCACTCGAGCTGAGTATGCATACATCCTTTTCAGTTATCAGCTTCTTGCACTACCTGATCTTGCAAACCTACGAGTCAGTTGGATTTTTATGCACGAATCCACCTATTGCTGACTTGGTGTTCTTGCTTCAGGTCCTGGGAACCGTCGCGCTCGGTATTAGCGTTATGAATGACATAGGCATAGCTGTGACCCTTTGTTATTACTTG
Source organism: Boletus vermiculosoides (assembly GCA_038091015.1). Classification (NCBI taxonomy): domain Eukaryota; kingdom Fungi; phylum Basidiomycota; class Agaricomycetes; order Boletales; family Boletaceae; genus Boletus; species Boletus vermiculosoides. The sequence goes on from JBBPNR010000415.1 coordinate 9,616, forward strand.
CAAACTATGCGGTCCAGCTATACACAGTATGTTTTCCGTTTTCCAGTGTACTTCTTTACTGGTTTCTGATAGTATATCCAAAGGGCCAACTCCCTCGTCAGAAGGTTAACACTTTACGCAGTCAACACCGGTGTGATCACAAGGTACTGTTAGACTTGAACAATGTCATTTTTCATCTGATTGACACTATTGATTAGTGCAATGAGCTTCTCCACTTTGATTATTGTACGTACTGCCCGCAACTTGGTGTGGGTTGCTTACATTTAACCCACCGATAGTATAATCTTATGCCGAACAATTTCGTCTTCGTGGGTTGTTACCTAGTCGTGAGCAAACGTAAGGCATTCTTTGCTCAAGCTGAAGCATTGAATTGACCCATGATTTAGTATATGCAGTGTCATTTCTTGCGGCGTACGTTTCTTTCTAGCCCATACGCCATACAGGGCTCATAGATATACAGACTCAACACACGCCAAACTATACGGGGGCGTGGTACCGACTGCGAGCTGAAAAAAAGTTCGACAGCCACGGATCACCAAGGTCACTCGCACAACCATTCCGCCATGGTTACAACAGACCCCCCACACGTTGTGTCCCACAGGGGAGAAGAGGTTTGTAAATCGTCGATGGCCTTTAGATCTCATGGTTGACTTCCATAATAACAGAACTATATTTCCGCTCTAGGTTCAAGCAAAGACTCGGTGGTATACGTATCATCTGAATCCGCTTGAGCGGCCCACCCACCCTATCCTCGATGTCATGCAGACATAATTCAAACCATATTACCCCGCCGGCAATAAAGCCTTGGAAAACTATCTCTAACTATTAAACATCTCTCGAATCTCACACTCCCACATTCAGCTAATCGTGCATGCATTCCGATTCATTGACCGTGTCCTTGCTATCGCTTGGTTTCAGTCGCATCACCTCATCCTCGCAAACTTCACTCTCCTTTCTTTCTATGTTATTATCAATTCATCCGGGCCCAGGAGTATGATCCACTTAGCCTGTCGGAGAGATTGATCTGTATGAGTATTACTATTAGCATTGTTTGTCTTTGGATGGATGGATGGATGTCGTTCTTTCAATTCGCTTGTATGTACAAATTCGCCAAAAAAAAAAAAAACTCTAATCATGCACGCGGCCCAAGTAGAGTTTCTCGTCGCACTCCACTAGCCGTTAGCCAAATACTAGATAGCCTCACGTCACTGGATCGGAGAGTATAGGAGCAAGCTGGATGTATAGATCGATCTGGCAAGTGGATCCAACCTGAATAGATGCATGCGAGTAACGAGACTGGCAGAATTCAGAGGTAGTTGCAATATGTACGGTAAATGACATAGAGATCGTACATCACATTCGAGTATCATGTTGTACGTGTAAAGACCTACCACGGATGTACAGAAACCAATCGACGAGTGGATTTCCTAGAACTCTGGCTTTCTCGTAGGCGTCTAATAGCGACGTGTAGCGCTCGCTCACCCTCTGGCTAATCTGGCGTTGCGCCGTCTCAGAAGAGTTGCCCGCGAAGAAACGGATTGGTGGTCGTCGAAAGCGAAAGGCCTGTTGGGAGTAGTGGTGGCACAATTCGAGCCTGACGCAAAGAGTGGAGTGGATGACGACGCTGGGGAAATCGGATGAGAAAGAACGGAGGACTTGGGACCCGGTGACTTGAGCTGCCTGTCGAACGACGCGGGTCGACCCGATTCTAAGCTACGCTCTCCGAGCCCGGTGCCCAAGGGCTAAAGCCCCGCCACCCTCGAACCAGGGCCTCCGTCAGGCGGGTTTCGCCCCCATCCGGGCAAGCCATTCGTTTGCGCCGCCGATCAGCGAGTGGGGCTCCATAGCCGAGAACCTGGCAACAACTGGTGACAACAAGTCACTAGTACTACCGGTACCCTACGTCACTACCACTCGTGACTCAGGACCGTTGTAGCCGCCTCAGATGAGGAGGTACATATTTTCTGCATCGGCGGCCCCCTTCATTTGAAATCCAGGTATCTGCGCCCGAATAGAGAACTGAGGCGAGATCCGCGCGATCGTAGTAACTAGACAGCGCCGTCATGATGAATTTCGCTAACCCGTCTTCCTTGATCCAGGTTCGGATGAGCTCCTGCTCTGCAGCAGTTGAAGCACCGGGAATTACTGGTTGCGGCATGACTGAAGTGTAGTCGGCGTAATTGAATGGATTAGTTCCTTGGCTGACGTGGCTGTATATTCCTTCGCTAAGCATTAACTATTCCGTTTGACGTCGCCATTCGTTGCAGTTCTCTGCTCCTCTAAGTTCGGGAACACTTTCGAATTCTCCCATTTTGAAGCCCCTAGCGACGTTCTTGCTTGCCTGAATGCACGTCTCACTCTGCGAACGCTATCTTCTGGACTCTGCCGTGTGCTCTGCACAATTTTCAGTCTTCGTCAATACCTCGGCTAAGTGGAACTCATAACCTGCCAAAGCCTAAGACAGAGATCTCTACATACGATTATCAGCACATTGCCGTGTCACGACTATCGGAAGACGCACCTTATATTTAGCCGTTGCACAACAACGGACTAAGGAGAAAAATGTGCCACATCCGAGAAAACGTATTGATGTCAGTTCATATGCTGTGCCTCAAGTTTGAAGTCACAGACCCAAGATAACAAGCATACCCAAAAATGAAGCACTACAGCTCGCATATACGTCCTTTGCCACACGAGCCTGGCGCAACATTATCCTTGATTGACCAGTGTAACATTCCCGCAGCGATATGGATGGACTCATCGGAGAGTCTACTGTCGCCTTCGCTGTCTGACATGAAAAGAGAAAGGCGAGTCTGCCACAGGGACGTGACGACGAGATGACGTCCGACGGTCTCAAGCGGTGTTGGTCAGCAAGGCAAAATCCGTTGTCAGTAGGACTCTTTAGATTCTCAGTTCGCGTCCTTCATCAACGCGAGTACTTCTTCAATCCTTCCAACGGAAACCTCGAGGAGGGTGATTTGTGCAAATGAAAAGTTCCTGACTACTATCCTGCTGTGTTCCGAGTCGGCATGCGCACCAGGAAGCTAGGATTGGCCATCTGAAAGTGACTAACGGACTGCAAGCACTAGTGGTCGTATCAGTGTCTCATTTAGGTGGTAGCAAAAGGATGTGGAGAGTCGGGACGTATGACGAGAGGATGGAACAGGATATTTCGTACCCAGATTCCAAAGACTGAATTCCATAAAGGCCAGCCGCATGGATAGGAAGAAATTTAAAAGGTCAACTCGAACACCAAAAAATGTGTGATAGACTCCCAGGTGAGATGAAGGAGTCTGTTTTATGTAAATCCAAGTAACATGCATGTGGCATAGGCTCGCATGCCATTGGCAGGGCACCCGCCAGAATTGGTTGCGTCGTATGATCAGAACGACTGGCTTCAGATCTCGAAGTTTTAGGTCTGGTTTGGGGGACTAGGTTTGAATGTCTTTCCATAGTAAGGATATGATGGATTCATAGCTGACACGGTGCCACGTATGCTTGTTTCCCCAACCTGTGTTCACGGGCCTGACCAAGTGAACTACTCAGCCAGCTCCCAAGAACTCCGGATGGCTCGAAGATGAGAGTTGGAAGCGGGACGGCTGATTGTTGTCGTTGCTTTCTGATGCTCGAACTGCCGACCATCGTTATTCAGAACGGCAAACTGGGATGTTGAAAGATACAGTGACCTACAGTGTCTTTAAGTTGGCAGCCACTCAAGTGCATGCCTAACGCCACAGTAGAGGAGGCCGCGGTACTAGCCGTAGTCGTTGAGCATTGGTTGAGCGCCCTTTGGACCAGAGGTTTCGGGGTCAGTCAGTGTCGCTAGTACACTACGGGTAGTAACGCTGAGGACTGGGAAAGTTGCTTAGAGTGAGACATCTTCAATATTCATTAGAGGAACTTCCATGTACATTGTAGACACCTATAAGCAACATGCCCAGGGTTCCCACAGAATCATATCGTGAGCAGAGTTCTTCACGCAGGAACTACTAGGAAACTCGAACACCGTTCTGCTACGAGCCTCCGACCCCGCGCGGTGGACGATACGGAAGAAACTACCCTCCAGGACTCTCCATTACGCCGCGGAGTTGCGCGCGTGACAACACATCAGACGACGGCGAGCTTTGCGAATGACCGCGCCATGAGCTCAAATACTAAAGAGCCCGAGACGACGAACCGGTGCACCTACTCGAAGGCAGAAGATGGCATACTACCTCTAGGTAGTACTACCAATGCCAAGCGGAAGGGAGCTATTCCAATGCCATGGGTATTCGTCGCACTCCTTTCACTGGTATTATGCCTCCTCCTGTCGCCTCTGAAGCCCTTTGCCATCTGGCCTGGCACATCCCTGACTGGCAGCATGGTTAGTGGTGGCTGTAGAAAGCAAACCGTCGAAAGACCTACGATAACTACGGAGCTCAGTGGGAACGGACGTACAAATGACGTCTTGTGGGACAAGTACAGTCTAGTACTAAAAGGACAACGCGTCTTCATTCAGTATGTCCACTCATAAACTGCATACTTTGTGCGTCGTGTTCATCGCAGTTTGTCAGTTCTGGAGAGTTTCACCCCTTCCGTTTGCCAGTTCCTGGATTATGGCTCGATGTTCTTCAAAAGATCAAGGCCGCAGGATTCAACGCCATCAGTATTTACACGCACATGGCATTGATCAATCCCTCGCCTGGAGTGATTGACTTCAATGACTACCGTGCTCTGGAGCCGCTTTATGAAGCTGCAAAGCAGACAGGAATCTGGATTGTCCTTCGTCCTGGCAAATAGTGCTTTGTTCTGATGTTGAATGCCTTATAACACTTCTTTAGGTCCCTACATCAATGCTGAAACAACTGCGGGAGGTATTGCACACTGGATAACATCGCAAGTGGCTGGTGAACTTAGGACGAACGCGACGGACTGGAAGGCGGCGTGGCAAGATTATATCCAGGGAATCATCGCAGAAACGGTACCATACCAGATCAACCGAGGAGGACCAGTTATAGGTGGGTAGACCTTGTTTGACATCTTCTGAACAAGTCTTCACTTGGTGCTTTCAGCAATCCAGCTTGGTCTGTGCCATGTTTCATCCTCGCAAGCCGCTGTGGCTGAGCTCTTGTTTCCCATAGATAATGAATACTCTCAGTCACCCGTCTCGCATGCAGAATACTTTGTAGATCTTGAGACCGCATTCTACAATTCTAGTATCGTCGTACCCTTGACAGCAAACGATGCTGGAGCAGAGAGAAACTGGATAAATGGAACTGTGGGACCAAATTTCTTTTTGCGCCACCTTATCTGATCCCTATTTTGCAGGGTGCCGTCGACATTTACGGGTAATTCCAGGCCGTTTACTCATGGGCAACCATTGACCACTCATTTGCATTAAAAGTCTTGATGCCTACCCACAAAAATTTGATTGTTCGAACCCCACGGTATGGAATCCGGTGGAAACGAATTACTATAGTTACCACGAGAGTATGTCAAGACTCCTTCATGCTCGGTATGAGTTTACTTACATGATTTCCAGGTGTAAATCCTGGTCAACCGTTATATCTCCCTGAAGTTGGTTTGCATCCACATCATTTTCACATCATAGTGACTGTGATTTAGTTCCAGGGTGGTGCTTTCGATGCATGGGGTCCCACAGCGCCAGGTACACCTGTCGACCTGTGTAACAAGAAAAGAGCTGACATGATGCTCAAGGCTATGATCAGTGTCGTGTGCTTACTGGAGCTGACTTTGAGAATGTTTTCAATCTCCACCTTTGGGCAGCGAACGCTAAGCTAATCAACTACTACATGCTTTATGGGTATGAATGCACTCTCACTTGGACGTCGCTTACCAGGATCTCGCAGAGGGACCTCGTGGGGTGGTTTGCCTTTCCCAGGCGTTTACAGTAAGTGTTCGTTGATGTTCGCCTTCTTGGTACATAACGGGTTGATCAGCATCATACGACTACGGAAGTGCAATTGCCGAGAATAGAGAGCTGACTGACAAGTATCCGGAGCTTAAGCGAGAGGGGCTCTTCCTCCGCAGTTCCCCGGCGTTTTACAAGACTGACTACATCGGTGACAGTACCAGTGGTGCTGTCGCGGTGACAGATGGTTCTGCATTCGTCACCTTGTTGACTAATCCCGACACAGGCACGTCATTCTTTATCGCAAGACAGAATGATTCCACTTCGATGTGAGCACGATCATGTGTTGTGCTGAACTCCACTGACACGGAACCGTGTAGGGAAACGACATGTTTCAAGTTGAACGTGACCACATCAGCTGGCTCATTTCAAATTCCAAGAGTTGCTTCAGCGATCACTCTCAATGGCCGGCAATCCAAAGTTGTTGTCACCGATTATTCCTTCGGCTCGTCTAAACTCCTGTACTCCACGGCACAGGTCCTCTACGCGGGCCAGATTGGTAATAGAGACGTCCTATTCTTGTATGGTGACTCCAGTCAGGAGCACGAGACTGCTCTTGCCCTCATGGGAGTGCCACGCCTGCGGGCCCAGAGTGCTAGCATTTCCTATACTTCGATCGACGGCGTCTCAACCGTAACCTTCTTATCGGGGATAGAAGGTCTTGTAACGGTCTGGGACTCAAGTGAGCAATTGGTTCTCTACAGTGACATCGCCACGGCGGGCACGTTCTGGTCCCCGGAAATCGCTACGAATCCATCCGATGACTTCGCGAATTACTGGCAATATGGCACCAATACTTCCGTCCTAATAGGAGGGCCCTACCTTGTACGAAACGCGACAATTTCAGACTCAACGCTTGCTATCCGTGGTGATCTGCACGAGGGCGTGAGGTTAACGGTGATTGCGCCAGACACTGTACATTCCGTGACCTGGAATGGAATACCCGTTGCTGCAGATGTCGCCGCAGCTGCTGCTGTCACCCAGCAGGGTGGATTCTCCGCTCAGATATCCCCATCTGTTTCGGCAACAGGAGTTGTCACCCCTCAATTGACAAACTGGAGGTATGCGAATAGCTTGCCGGAAATCGAATCCGACTTCTCAGACGCAAGCTGGACGATTGCAAATCACACGGAGACCAACATACCCTTCAAGCCTTACTATGGAGACGGACGTGTTCTATATGGTTGCGACTATGAGTAGTAGGTGACCACTAGCCCCACCACTGTCCACTGATTCAACATATGTGATAGTTGTGAAAACATTGTCCTTTGGCGTGGACACTTCACCGCCACCAAGGATACGAAGTCAGTTAACCTCTCCATCAACGGTGGTGAAGGTTTGTCCCAAATCTTCTCAGATAGGGGATAGGTTTCATGGACGCCTACTAACCAGCTTTCGCTGCGAGCGTTTGGGTAAACAATGTCTTTCTGAACACTTCATATGGAAAGTAAGGTTACATTGTTCGTTGTGGTGATGCACTGACGATGGACAACCTGTCAAGTTCGACCAACAACCGAAACATCTTAGAAGAGACCGACGATGAATTTTACTTCCCACCTGGTTCCCTACTTTACGATCAGGATAACGTGATCTCCATCCTTCAGGTTAGTTGCATCTTGTAGGTAGTTCATAGCGCATTCACAACTTGACTAGGACAACATGGGCCTGAACGAGAACGGAGGTAACCTTGTCACCGTTGGTTATCTCAATTGGCTGACAGGAGTTTCCAGCGGTCATTGATGAAGAGAAGTCACCCCGAGGAGTTCGCGGGTTTATGCTCAATACGGGCGACTTCGGCGAGTGGAAAGTACAGGGCAAAATCGGAGGCTATTCGAAGTTCGTTTCTCATTCAAGCCCACTTAGAATCCTTCTTTTGACAATTGGTCCAGCTACCCGGACAAAGTCAGAGGTGTTCTCAATGAAGGTGGTCTGTACGGCGAGCGATTGGGCTGGCATCTTCCAGGATATGACACTTCATCATGGGAAGTGAGAGATCTTTCCGAAGGTCTTCCCAATGCTGCTGCAGGAGTGGGATTCTTCGTGACCACATTTGACCTCGACATCTCGGTGGAACTTGATGTGCCCATGTCTTTCACCTTTGATCGATCCTTCCAGCCTTACCGTGCGCAGCTGTACGTGAATGGGTGGATGATGGGAAAGAGAGTAGCAAACCTCGGGCGAGTACACTTCAGATATTGACGCCCAAGTGATTGATTGACATGAAGACACTCATAGACCTCAGTACAAATTCCCCGTACAGCAAGGTATTCTTAACTACAATGGCGTCAAGTACGTCTATCTGTTTACTTGGGCCTCGTCCCGTCTTAACAATCCACCAGCACCGTTGCGGTGGCTTTATGGGCCATGGAATCCACCAGAGTTTCACCGACCTTGGAATTGACCATCGATGGCGTGTATGAAGGAGGCGTCGGAGGTGTCGAGTTGAATAACCCGAGCTGGTCGGCGGCAGGTAGGGAGTAAAGGTACGGGGGAATGTACTTATATGTCAGAGTTAGGTTGTTCGATATCTATATCTGATGAGTGATTACCTCAAGTGCTCAATAGGTTCGCGTATTAGCCATTTCTGAACGTTAACCTGGATTCTCCTAGCTTCGAAAGCTTGAAAAATATTGTTCCTAGTCAACCTCTTGGTGAACTCTTGCACGAACCCCCTCCAGCACGACCTACTCGACAGTATCGCCCATGAAAATTGCTGTCGTTGGCTCTGGCGTTTCCGGACTTGCTGCGACTTGGGTAAGTGTTGCCAGATGTTCGGTGACCCATTCTAGCATGTTTCAGTCGATACACATTGCAATTTCAGCTTCTGAACGAACACAGTGACCATGAAGTCCATTTATTCGAAGCCGACGACCGCGCTGGCGGTCACGCAAACACTGTGGGTTGTCGGATTGGTGGCGCAGACGTTCATGTGGACACGTGAGATCGAAAACCACACATTTTGTCTTCTGACTGAGATGTCTTTTCTTCAGTGGCTTCGTAAGTCATCATTCGAGAATCTGAAGACGCAGTGAAAGGCATCCGATTTATCTGGCACCAGGTCGTTTTTAACTCAACTACGTATCCGAATTTCCTTCGTTTCCTGGGTCATTACCCGGATATCACTCTCCTCCAGACAGAGATGTCATTCAGCGTATCTAGAGACCACGGTGTGTTTGAGTGGGCAGGCAACAACCTAGCGGGGGTGTTTTGTCAACCCTCGCGTCTGCTAGACCCAAGCATGTGGAGGTTACTCTATGACATCCTGCGGTTCAACGCATGCGCTCGAGAGCTTGTGGTCGACGGGAATTATTACCTCGAGGATTGTCCCGTCGCAGAATATCTCGCTCGTGAGGGGTACTCGGATACTTTCCGTGATGACTATCTTATTGTAAGCTTTTCGTTCCGATCTGGTGTATCACGCTCGATTGATCTCCTTAGCCGATGACTGCTGCCATTTGGAGTACACCCCCTGACAAGTGCCTGTTGGAGTTTCCTGTCCAAACATTGGTACGTCCCTTTCTATGCTTGGGTTTCATCCGCTAAGTCCGAGTACTCAGGTGAAGTTTATGAGCAACCATCATCTACTCCAGATCATAGGGAAGCCCGACTGGTTGACAATCAAGGGTGGGAGGTATGGATCACATCTGGCTGCCTCTCACAGACGTGAAGACCCTATCCGTTATACCAGTCATCACTATGTCAACGCCATCTTGGAGAAGCTCCCAAATAGCCAGTTGCACTTGTCGACGCCGGTCGCGTCCGTTGGGAATGCTCCTGATCACACCGTCCAGGTCACGACTGCGGACGGCCGCTCGCTGGACTTTGATCGTGTGATTATGGCTTGTCATTCGGATACGACCCTCGCGCTGCTCAAGGCAGGATCTGGGGTGACCGAAGAAGAAGAAAGGATCTTGGGTCGGTTTACGTGGAATCGGAACGAAGTAGTCCTCCACAGCGACGTCAACGTGAGTCCATGACACCCAGGTGAACCCACATGGATTTTTTCGTCGTGTCACTGAGACTCGGATCTCCCTCAACAGTTCATGCCAAAAAAGCGGTCCGCTTGGTCGTCCTGGAACTATTTGACGTTTTCTGCGGTCGGACAACAAGGCACGTACAAAGCCAACGTGAACAAAGTGTCATTGTAAGTCTCCTCTGCGTCCTTCCCCTACAGGCTATATCAGCTGGGCGTTGCTGCGAACACGCACGCCTCACACAGGACATGTACGGGCTTCCTTTATCATCCCCACTACGATAAAAAAGACTCATGTTCGATCGCGTTTCATAGATAACATGAACCGCCTGCAGTATCTGTCTGCGAGCAAGTATGGACCGGTCTTCGTGACCCTGAATCCACCGGCGGAACCCGCTAGCGGCACCGTTGCAGCGCGATTCCAGTACGACCACCCTGTGTTGAACGCGGAGGTAAGCCTCCCCCTTTTTCGTATGCCCATTCGTGAATTCGAAATAAACGTCATCGCTTCTACGCCCGTCATGCCCATGGTCAATATTTCAATGGTCATACCTCTTATAACTTTCGATCCTCGCCTTCTCCCATTATTTTATTTATTTATTTATTCTTTCGTAGGCCCTCGCATCAATGAGAGAAATGGGTAAGATTCAGGGTCGCAGAGGGGTCCTGTACGCAGGCGCATGGCTTGGGTACGGCTTCCACGAAGACGGATTCACGTCTGGTCTACGTGCTGTCGCACAACACATTGACAGCGTTTACCTTCCATTTGAGATCGCATCGGCAGACCGACCCGTTCGAGCCGTCTTTGCCGCGCGTGTGTTTGACTTGCTCGAGTGGAGCGGGGCGAGGAAGGTGTTTGGGAAGATCCTGTCGTTCGCACTCGTGTTGTTGAGCAGACTCGTCGGATCCAGATCAAGTTAGAGGTCGTTTATTACTACAAGAGGTTGAGCCCTATGCAAGTCAGGAGATACATGACAAGAGAGTAAACGTTTTGGGATGGAGGGTTAGGGGTGTCGATATTGGTCCGGAAAGTTTATGACTTTCGCTGTACGAGGGGAAAACTACGAACACAGTGAGTCATTAGGGGTAAATGTCAAATGCATGGGTTGATGGGGAGGAGTTGCAAGTGATGTATGGAGCGTAACCACGAGTTTTCAAAATAGAAAGAAGGGAAAAGAGACCTTTCACAGGATGCTCCAAAGGAACTCCTCCCATTCGTAGACTCTACGTCTTCGTCTAATAGGGAGTCACCTACTTGGTCGCTTGGTAATTAAGATTCATTTGGTAGCACTCCGTTGCGTGGCGTGCTTGTGCCGGATCGATGTTCATCAGCGAACCGGATGGAACGTGAGGGTGACGCGTCGCGAGAGTGCTGAGCCAACTTGAGTGATTCAAGCCGTCGATGATGAATCGACGGACGGGATGATTGACTGCTGCCCTTGCGCTCATTATGTGTGCTTCTACCGCGTCGTTCGACGTCCTGGGGTATATCTTGGACTTGTTCTGGCTCGCTCGTCAAGGGGGACAGTGCTGGCGTCGAGTCTGAGGATGGCGAGAGAACGTGGGGAGAGGAGCCACCCTGCTCGCTCGCGGACAATCGCCGGTGACCTTTCTCGTCTAGCCCAGTGCTGGGGATCTTTACCACAACTTTGCCCTTGCCCGATCTGACACGTTTCCTCCGCTTGTCCGGCCTTGCGGAAGAATGGGCGATCGTACCATCCCCATTGTCTTCAGAAGTCCAGCCTTCGTCATCGTCTGGCTCGCCTTCTGCACGTGTCACCGTAGCGGTTTCTTCAGTCGATGCACCAGTGGTGAGGGACTCCTTTGGTAATTCAGCTCCAGCAAGGGCGACATCGTGTTCGATGCCTTCCACAGCCTGTCCTGCACTGCCCGGAGTGCCCTCTGATGCGTGACGAAGATGATGAATGTACGAAAAGGCTGTCCGCAAAGGGCTACCCATAGGAGAACCCTCCGGCGCATATGCGTGACGGACGACCTCGACGTTAACCTCGCATGAAACGTCAGCACGCACACCATTCGATACTCAGTCAGACCTACGTCTCCTCCAGGTCCTTGCTGTCGCTCGATGATCTTATCCGAACCCTCTTTCCATTCCGTCGTAGTCTCAGTTCCGTCGGGAGGCGCTGGCTCCTTCGTCGTATCATCACCCTTCAACGTATCCTCTGTCTTTGAACTACCATCCTCGTGCAGAGCTTTGACATCCGAGCTCGTGCGTCTGCTCTCCATGATCGTCTTTTCTTCTTCCGTGGGTCCGGCCCGGCCGTTTTCCATAGCGTTTACGTCACGATCCCGATTGATAACGACGTCTTCAGCACGCGTAACATATCGTGTAAGAGTGGTCCAGTCAGGACCAGATCCATGACGGGACCATGTTCGTGAGGAGACGGAATGAACACGACGTCCGAGAGAGAAGAACGGGATAGATAACCCATGTATTGCAACACTGCAGAGCACGACGAAGGAGACGATGGGCTGCATCGTGGCTGCAAGGAACTCTGCTTGGTTGGCGGGTGGGTTGGAGGGCTTGGGGAGGTACCCGACCGCGAAAGTGGAGATGTACACGGCTCCTGAACATGACAAACAAGCCGATTCAGTCGATCTAACGACAACTACGGAACGTACTCAACTCACCGATACCAACCGGTCCGAAATGACCGCTGAAAAGAGCTTCTCGTAGAGTCTTCACGTCGGGTATGAATTTGTACAAGCCTATCATGACAGGGAGTCGCTTCAACATCAAGATGAGTAAAGCGGTGGGGACAAGACGGGCGACGCTCAGTGTCAAAGTCTCGTTGGTGAAGCTGTCAAAGGGCATCCATGCACCCACGTACACGAACGAAGCAACGTTGAACAGCAAGTCTATCACTGAACTGAACACTGCTTCCTCCGTCTGTCGGTTAAAGAAACCGTCCCATGCAAAGGCCGTTCCACAGCAAAAGGCAGCGAGGAGGTCGTCAGAGCCGAGTATTGTCATGATACCGATAGTAAGAAACGCGAGCGAGACGTACTGCGCAACATACGACTGACGATCGATCAAGTCATTGCGCTCGCAAAACTTCATGAGATGTCGAAATGCGAAGCCCAAGGCCGATCCGAAGACTATGCTGAGGACAATCTCGACTGCATGGATTTATGAGCATATATCCGAGGACGAAGGAGAGGACTGACAAAGCCAAAGAAACAAAAACCAGTTCTCAACGGCACTGCCCGGCGTGGAATCCAAGACGAGGTAAAGGGCAAGAAAAAGGAATGGATACGCGGCTCCGTCATTGCATCCACACTCCGCGGACAGTAGACGACGGATGTGCGCGGGCACGTGCTTGTCTGCGTACTTTCCTCCGACCACGGCCGCGGCAAGGATGGGATCGGTTGGAGTTAAACATGCACCCACGACAAGACTAGAAAGGAAGTCGAGTCCGGGAATGAAGGCGTAAATTAAGCCTGCGGATACAAACCAGCCCTATTGGCAGTCGTTTGAACGTCAAATGAAGGTCGAAATGAATGCAACACACCCAAGCCATCACAGGACCGAGTAAAAAGAACAGGCTTTTCCAATGCCGGGCGACATAGGCTTTTGGAAGCTCGACGCCGATGGCAAACACACCGATAGCAAGGACGACGCGGGTAAATTCGAGAGTGATGGTATTCGATATTTCTTCGTTACCGTTAGCCCAACTGCGAGGATCGAATATTCCAGCCCCATAGGGTCCTGGGATGAGCAGTAACCCGTCAAGGTACGCCAAATATTCGAGCGCAGCCAATGTACTTGCCTATAATGACACCGAAGAGAAAGGCCCAACAGGCTTCCCCTATGTACAACTGCAGTGGTGATGAGCATTGTAATGGGCGTGGTTCGGCCGAGACTGACCTTTTCACGAATAAAAAGCGAAAACATGCCAAACTATGCAATCATTGAGTGCGTTCATTTCGGGTCGAACGGAAGCGTTGATGAACTGACCATAACAATGAAACCACCCAAACATGCATACGCGATGTGGGGGATTGTTGGACTAAACTATTTGCAGATGAGCCAGTGGCAAATGATGCGAGAGGCTCATTAAGGCTCACCGGGTGAAACAACATGACGCCGACTGAAAGGCCCGGTGAGGCAGAATGAATGTGCTAAGTCGTAAGTCGTGACCGTTGTGGATGATCTGCTGGGCCCGTCGTTCACCGACGTCGGTCGTGTGGTCGTAGCGGTCAAAGAACGGAAAGCCACTCGGCGAGATTGCTCGGCAGGAGCTCCTTGCCAAATAACGACACAATTATGTCAGACAGCTGCGGCTGGACGCGGTGGTGTAGCTTGACTTGCGACTGGAACGGACCTCAGTGGACTCTATTTTATAGGAAACGAGAACGGAGGAGAATCCACTCTTGATGAAACACGTTCTATCCTCGCTTCTCTGCGGAAATGTGCTTTGGCGGAGTGGCATTCTCACCGCTCAGTGTGCTTGCTGTGCCGCACCGTGACGGTGGTACTGCCAAGTCGGAAAGCCGCCGTGCTCACCAGGGTTGTTCGTTATCTCCTATCACATGCCTCTCTCTCCTTCTGCTAAGCCTTTCGAAGAGCATCCTTCCGACTCGTCGACGAAAGCTTGAATCTCCACCCCCGCCGCGTATGAAACGTGTAGTTTCGCGCCAAAACCAGGTTTTACGTCCGTATCGACCAAGTTCGCATCTTGTCAGTGTCACCACCGTCGGACAGAGTTACTTATGTAAGTCATTTAATGCTGGCTTGGCATGATAACGAATCCAAGCACGCGACCGTCCCCACGCTGTCAAGTTTTCTACTAATAGCTTACGAAGCGAAGTCAGCATCAGATAACTCCAATCCCCACCCTGCAAGTTCCGTATCAATAGCTTACATCGCCGGGGAGGCGACCATCGGACCAAAATTGGCACGTTTCAGATGAATCTTTGCAAGTGCTGAGAGAATCCATTTCAACGTTTGATCTTGATCTAGATATCTTGCAACTTGTTAAGGCCGTTCAAGTTACCATCTATCATGAGATCGTGATCCGCTGTGCATATCTTGGGTTCGTTGAATCTGTGTTTGGATGAAGCGCTGATCTCGGGCACTCAGAAGGTGGTACAGTATATCCGTGCATGTTGTGCGAATCTCATTGGGTTGTCTAGGGTTTTACCGCGTATGTTGTATGAATCGTTCCGCGCGTTCAGCAGACGAATCAACCCGCCTACATATTCACCATGAAGCTTGTATCTTCAGATGTGTTCCAGATGTGGCGGCCTCTAACATAATTTTCTCTGGTCGATTAGTATTTGAGCCCGCTCGTCGTCCTCGACCACGG
>JBBPNR010000416.1:0-24813 GCA_038091015.1 Boletus vermiculosoides
GGGTATATAAGTTTGAGCTCCTCTCGAACACCTCTCTCTCTCTAACCTTGATCTGACACCTAAAGTGTACACCTTACGGTTACTCTTGTGGTATACATCACCCGTTCCCTGCAACATTCCCTTGCTTGATCTCTACCTCACCCTCCCCTCCTTCCTCCTTCTTTGAAGGACTCCATCGACCGACTCTAGAGTCCCTCTAGAGTCTCAGCCGAGCAACCCGTCGTTGCTCTCCTACTCCAATGGCTCGTCGCTGTTGGCTAGTCTCTAGGTTCTCTACCCCTGTCCAGAGAACCCGCCCAGTTTGACGCCGACCTTGTTACCCTACGTCCTCCCCTCGGTCAAGGTCCACGGACCTTCTTCACCTAGGACACTCGGTTGTCGTCAGCCTCGGAATACTACTCCTAGTATCCCTTGTCGTTCATCACCAGGCTCCCGTCAAGCCTGAAGGTATCCTACGCCGTTAGGACCCAACAAGAGTTAGGCTCAAGGTGGCTCTATGCTTTGTGTCAACTTGTATGCCTACCGGGTGGTAGTCATAACAATCACCGCTATATTCAAAAGGAAGGGGAGAGGGAAATTGACATACTTGAATTGCTTGCATACTCAGGATGAGACACGGTATGTGTCTAATTGTTCTTGTATCCAATGAGGCTACAACATGCTGATTTTGTTTAGTGCAGAAATAGTGCACTGGGTATCAGAGAATTTGCATCCTTTTGATATTGTCAGCAATCATAGGTTCCTCATGTTGATGAAGACCAGTCAGCCAGAGTACTACATACTGTCACCATCAATGGTCTTGTGTGATGTCAGATTCATGTTCATGCACACACAACAGTACATTGCGAAAATGCTGCAGGAATACAAAGGAAGGGTTAGCTTTACTACAGACACATGGAGCTCACTGAATCATCGCTCATTTGTTGCATTCTGTGTTCACATGGAGCATGAGGGGAAGCTATTGAGCTTCCCAATAGATATAGTCGAGGTAGCAAGGGTTAGTTGTCATCACAGCACTGATATATTCCACTCACCTGTTGCTAGTTGCACACAAGGCTCACACTTGCAACTGTTTTTGCCAAGATGCTAGATGAGTTTGAACTGTCAGATAAGGTACAAGACCATGTCACCAAGTGGATGCACCTGCTTATTGTGTATTGACATTTACATATCACACACTAGATTCTTGGTGTGACATGTGATAGCATTGCCAACAATGATGTAATGGTCCAAGAGTTAGCACAACTCACAGATGGATTTGCAGGATCAGCAACACATACCTGGTGCTTCTTTCATGTCATCAACCTGGTTGCCAAGAGCCTGTTATGCCAGTTTGATGTTAAAAGGAAGGAGGGCAATAGCATGGACTTGGGCACTGAGATCTCACGCAAGACAAACTCAGAGGATCTGGCAGACTTGACGATTGAGACAGATGAAGACAATCTGGACACCAATGACAGTGATGATAATGGTGATGACTCAGAGAATGGATTAGTTGATGAGGTCACTGAGTTGAGTGAGCATGAGCGCCATGCATTAGAGAGAGACATCCTTCCAGTCAAATTTGCATTAGCAAAGGTACAGGGTAAAGAGACTTACCATTCACTGTTTTAAATGTGTTTTTCAGCTTCAAAAATTGGCCTGTTCCATCCTGAAATCACCCACAATCCATCTTCCAGCATGGTGAGAAATATTGACCAAGTTTCAAGTGAAGGTGACACTGCTGCCACATGATGTCACCACTTGATGGAACTCAATGTTAGATATGTTGAGTTATGTGTTGGACCACAGACAGGCTATCAACCAGATGACACAGAGATGAGAGGGAGGGATGTGCAAGTACGAGCTGAGTGATCTCGAATGGTCAATTCTTGATCAGCTGCAACATGTGTTGAAGGTGCATTCTGCACATAGACATATAACATATGTAAGCACAAGCTAATTCTCACCAGCATCACATAGGTCCTCAAAGATGCAACACTTTTCTTTTCTCGTGCAGTGCTGAACTTGGTGGCCATAATCCCTGCCATGGATGTCCTCAACAAGGAATTTGCCTCGTATTCTCACAACTGCCTCCTCACTCTGGCAATTCATGCTGCCATGTCACTTTCCAAACAAACCCTCAACAGGTATTATTCACTCACTAATAGCTCTGAGGTATATCATATTGCAATAATTCTACATCCTTGGCACAAGTTAACCTACTTCAAGAATGCCCATTGGGAGTCAGAATGGGTCAAGACTGCAGAGGGACTTGTGCAAGAGAAATTCAAGTGCACCTACGCTCCTACCAAACTTGCTTCTGACACAGAGACCTTGGACATCAACATAGTTGACAAGCCCATCAACTCAAAGAAAACCCACAACATTTTCAACAACATGGAGGCATTTGCGCTGCCCAAGGCTGGTGATCTCTGTAGTGAGATCAACCAGTACCTGGCCACAGATGTAGAAAAAGCCAATGACCCACTAAAGTGGTGGGATGACTGGCATGCAGTGTACCTGCTGCTCTCACGAATGGCTCTTGATTATCTCACCATCCCTCCCAATTCTGTCAATGTCAAACGGCTCTTCAATCATGGTCACCTACTTTTGTCACACATTCATTCTTGTTTGTCAGTGAATTCTACTCATGTGCTTTTGTGTCTCAGCAGTTGGAGCACCCTGGATTTGGTCAATAGTGAGGATGTGAAGAAGGTTAGTTTAATGCCAGATGTTGATGGTGACAAGGAGATTTTGGACTTGGATGCATGGCAAGATGATTAGACAGTTTAGACTAATTAGATCACTGCTACTAAGTAGTACTTTGTCTGATAATTTGAGTACCCACGGGTATTTCGAGTATGGGTAGTGGTACAGGTATTGACTCTACATACCCACATCTGACCTGGCATCTGTGCTGTAGGTATGAGTATATTGACAGGTATGAGTATGGGTACTGCTGCTGCCACCTGGGGGTATACCCATGCAGTTGCCTAGCATGAAGCATAAACTCCATCCTGACAACAGTCTTCTGTGAGGGTATCCACCTCCACAAAAGCAGCAAATTCTGCATGTTCATTCTCTCCAGTCACACCAATTCATTACACAGTGATTTGATCTCAGACCAGGTGTTCCAAATGAACACACACACTTCTGTTAATCGTGCCACTAATTTACTAACTTGTGTGTCTCATATCTCGACAACAAAACACAGGACCCCCATGATTCTTTTTTGGGCTTTGATTAGCTTACTTTCTATAATCCAAAAAAAAAACTTATATGAACTATATTTCATCTGGGTTCACTGTCTCAGATCCAAAAGTCAATATTCAGGGGCTAAAAATGTACCCCTCTCTGAATCATATCTTGGCTCTGGAACAAGCATACTTGATTATTATTATTATTTAAATTCAGAGGAATACATTGTAGAGTGCTAATCCAGCTACATTTCATACGCCTTTACAAAATATTGTGCTGTTGTTGAGTTTCAGAGTTATAGGCAAATTCGTGATGAACAGTACTTGTGTGAGTCACTATACTACCTCCCTTTAACTGACCGTGGTATTGGCAGTGCCAGCCTTTCCACCGCGCTTGAATTTGTACGTGATCTCTTCTCCAAGAGGCTTCCCACTTCCCTCCTTACGCCTCCAAAGCGAAAGCGTCCCTCTCTGACGCACCAGGCTCAGCGGAACACCCTCTCCCTGCTCGCGAACCGCCTTTAATATCACCTTGAGCAAATTCTTCAACTTTCCGAGAGATCCCTCCATCATCTCCGCATACGGCTTCATCTCCTCGCCTGTAAGCGAAATCTTCTCAACGGGCTCAAAGACCCCTCCAGCGTGCTTCGCCATGTAGAGCCATGCCGTCTGCGATAGATACAGCTGTGGATAGATCTCTTTCCAATTTGGTTCTCGGAATGTTGCCCTCGTTTTCACCTCGATTAAGTCGGACTGAGGGACGATCGAACGAGACCGAGTGAGCTTGATATCGAGACCGGAAGGGGATTCCGCATCGTTCGGTTTGCTTGGTTTCTCCGCTTTGCCCCCAATGCTCAGCGATGAAAACGACGCGAGAAGATCGTCGTCATCAATCTTCGGCTCTATGCAAGCATCTGCCGTGAAACCGAGCAAGATGTTCAAACTCCCAAATTTCTGCAACGACATGTTCATCAAACTCTTCAAGGAATTCGAGGTCACGATACACGACTCACGTAGGTGATGATGCGGTGATGGTCAAGCATCTTCTCACAGCCTGGTGGGACTTTGGTGGTAGCCTTCAGATACTCGTTGCCATAGCCTACATTCTGCCCAGAGAACGTGGCGTTCTCCTCCTGCCGCGTAAACAAGCATGTCTTCCCAACCAAATCGATATCGATCCGAAAGTTATCGTCCATGCGAACATCGTCGATATAACGCAACAACTTTCGGAGACAATTGCGATCGGTGACGAGGTCGAGATCCTTGTACGCAAAGTTGTCGTGCAAGGCATCAATCGCAACAAAGAGGGGCCACATGGGGGAGTGGTCACCCATCTTTGATGCGTTATGATGGATGAACTGGACGCCCGCGTCATGCGGCACTTGTTTCACTGGCGGACGCTCGTCTGCCCAGATCCAGGGTGAACCTTTGGGGGGAAGTGAAGGTTATGTGTAAGGAGATGTATACTTGTGAGAGCTTACCTGGGATGACGATGGTAGGGACCGGCGCGTCGATCCATGAGTAAGACGCTACGGGTTTGACGTGACGCAGTCGAACGAGCTCCGAGGCATACCCCGTCCCGTCGACCGACAACGTCGCCACCCGTTCCTCGAGGTCCTTTAAAACAAACGTGTCTGAAGACTCGTGCCTGCCTGTTTGGCGAGTACGATAGCCCATTGGCTTTCCCCTTCGTGGGCGAGATGGCTCATTCCTTGTGTATGCTGCCATGTTCAGGTGGGGGTGTGTGTTAAAGGGTTATCTGGCCGGGTTGGGTCACCTCTTATGGCGAAAGACTATACCCACCCTTTCAGGACAGCGCAGATGCATTGTGGGTGCGGTACTGGTGAGAGCGGCGATGGGATGGATTCATGGGCTGGTTCATGGGGCCTTACGTCGCGTGTAAACGGTCCTTACTCCGCTAAGGCATCGCTTGGGCATCGCACTGAGTTGCTCCCTCGGTTGCCGAATACATAAACAGACTGTCAAGGACGTATATAGCTACTCATTAGCATTCATACCAGGCTACAAAAGATTCCATAAAGATAATAAACCTCTGGCGATCCACATCCTCGCCAGCGAGTAGACATAAAGTACAACGACCATACGCAATAAAGAACGAAGGAAGAAAGATGCAAGGGGAGGGAGGGGCGGAGAAACATCATTCCTCCTCCGTCGGTGGCATCCCTCGGAACGCGCCCCCACCCCCACCCCTCAACCCATCGATGCTCGGCCGCGGCCGGAAACTCTCCCGTTTGATCCGGCTACCTTTACCCAAACTCACAGCCCGCGGCACGCTCGATGCCATCGCACTTGCACCATACGATTTCGTCGAGCTGGCATGACGATGTGAACTCACACTCGAGCTTGTTACAGCCCGTGACGTCGTACGCTGCATCGTCGATGGCACACGACCCCATCCAAGCGAGGCGTATCCTTCTGTGTGTTTCGACCGTGTTGTGACGTGCGAGGGGGGCGGCGCTGCTGGAATAGCCGATTTCGGTATTCCGGAAGCAACCCCACTCGGCGTGCGGCCTTTTGCTGGGGATGAACTTCGCACAGGCTTGGCACGACCGTCCGCAAGCTTTAGTCGTTTGGTCGTGGTCTGAGACATCGACGACCCCGATCTCACTGCAGGCGTGACAGCGCCTGGGGGTGGGTTGTGCGTTTTTCCGGGGACATAGCCACCCTTGTTGGCGTTACCAGTAGTAGGTTCCAGGCTGCGGCTGCGGGTTAGAGGGCCGGTGGGTTTGCTCGCATTGAGCGCCTGCACTGAGTATTGTGACGCGACCGCCTTCTTCCTGTTCTCTTGTTCATTTGCAGATACATTCTCCATCAGAATCTGGAGCATACTTTCTCCATGCACCAGGAAGGGGCGACCGTTGGCCTGCTCCCATGCAGGAAGGGACGATAGGAGTTGTTGTTCCAGCTATATGTCGAGTCGTTCAACAAACAATGAACAATTGTGAGACTCGAGAACGAACCTTTGGTTTCTCCTTGCCTACCCGCTTCCTCATCTTCTCTTCTCTCAATAGCCGGCCCGGATCTCTACCGCCTCCTCGGCCAAGGAGTCGCGTCTGATCACTAGCAGCCCGCTCCAGTTCCTTCTCCTCTTCACATATGTCAAAGTATTTCTTGATAGATGCCAACATGGGCGTCTTCAGCTTGACCTCTGCTTTAAGCCGCGCGATTTCGTGTTCATGTTGGCTCAGCAAATCTTCCGTGTGTTCATCTGTACATGAAGCATGAACTCCATCCCGATCACAGAGTCTTCTAAGAGGGTACCCACCGTCCACAAAAGCAGCAAAGTCTGCACGCTCATCCTCTCCGGTCATCAATTCATTCCACAGCGATTCGATCTCAGACCGGGCGTTCCAAATGAACTCTCCCATTCGTTCTCTCTTTAGGTCCATCATGCGGTCCAGCTCTTCCTCGTAGGCTTGGATAACCTGGGGAGTTGTCCCGCGATTCGCCTGCAGACAATATACGTCAACGAACACCGAGACCCGGGTCTGGGTCACTCACTTCAACAAATGCGTCCATCGCCGTATCATCCACCCCCATTCTCCTCCAGAGCGATTCCAGTTGATCATACATGGCTTGAATATGGCTCTCTCTCCGTTTCTTCAGCTCCGTCAACTCAGAGCATCGCTGCTCTGCATACAACATCATCTTCTGGGTCGGTTCAACCGCAAGTGAACCAAGAAGGGTAGCAGGAACGGGATCTGGTGTCGATGAGGAATCCAAAAGTTGCAGAAAACGAGAAAACACGTGTTGGAATTCCCGTACAGGATCTGCGCCGGGCTCGGATGGCGATGTTGGAGTCGGAGAAGCTGAGCGGAAGAGAAGCTTGGCGTCAGATCTACCTTGACACGAAGGTGTAGGTGTACCGGTTGGTTCGAGAAAAGGATCTGCAGTCGGTAGGCGTTGACTGCAAGAAGAAGATGAGCGGGGAAGTGTGTAGGCGGGAACTGCTAGTGTTGAGGAGGAAGCAACGGGTAGAGGCGTATCATCGACTTCTGGTAGATCGATACCAAGTTCTGTGTGAAACCAATCAAGCTGGAGGAACATGTCCCCGAGCACAGTGAGGCGTTTCGTCTAAATAAAGACGGATTTAGTGAACATGGTCATTCTCGCCAAACATGGAATACGAAGCGGGGCAGACATCATGGTGGGCGCTATTGGATCACAGAGACGATGTTCGCCGGCCACTAAATCAATCGAGAACTCTGGGTGTACATGTGCCACGGGTACCGTGGAATCAACGATCCACCATGTCAACGTGAATCTTGATTGAACAACTTGTCTCTGGGTTCCAAGCAGGATCAAACTCCACCATGCAAAGAGTTGCGGGACATCTTGCACAGAGAAGTCCAACTCGGGCGACCACTTGCCGTTCGTGCGCAGTGCACCCACCGCACGGAAACTATGAACGTGAAAACGCGAAGACCAACTCACCATTTCGCCTTTACCTCGTACCAGCTCCTTCTCCAATCTGGAGAAACGCTCAGGCATGACATCCCGAAGGGCATTCGGATCATTCGAATCCTCCTCCACCGAAACAGTCGGTCGAAGAATATCGACCGAAAAATAACTCGATCCCAAACTCCGCGCAAGGGCATTCAACCGATTTGTCAACGTCGTCAATTGCTCCAGCTTCGTGTGATAAACCTATTTCCGCAACGTTTCGAACCAACGTCTAACCCTCGCAAAAAAACGTTCCCATCCGACGTACCTGTCTCAATCGTTCTTGATATTCCAACGCACGTTCATGTCGTCGCGGTAACACCTTTTCCGACTTTATCTCGTTGAGCGATCCGGCGACTTTGGCGTTCGTACCCAGCGCGCGTGCGTATCGCGAACATCCGATCTCGACCTCTTCGCATTTCGTCTCCAATTCTTCTACTTGTTTCTTGCGTACATCGATTTGAGACTCTACAGCTCGAGTCAGGTTATGTTGTAGTTCTTCGAGTTCGTCTTCGAGCGCGGTGGCGGGTAGACCGAGTTGGGAATGTAGTTGTGGCAATAACTGTGTTTGAGCGTTTAAATGCGTGTGTAATGTCGAGAGAAGTGCGCTCAACGCGAGCGACGACGAGGAAGCCATGAGTTTACGAGTCAGAATCGCATCTCCATTTCGTGGTTGCAACCAAACCGCGTTTCGGTCTGGTCACGTGATCGTTGATATATCACCTGACCACCAGACCTTGCATTGCCACAGCTTCCCCTAGGGACAGACCTACAATGATGGGCAAGGAATGATACATTGACTATGCTACACATCGGTAAATACATCTCTAACATAACAAATACAACAATCCTTCCAAGACAAATATCAACCCGAGCCTTCCGCACTGATAGCCTTGGATTGTGCAGTAAAGGTGGTAGAGGAAATGGGACACCCTATCCCCGCACCATTCAAGTTCTGAATGGTGACCGCAGCAGCATTGAGGCGAGCGCTCTGAGACGCGGTGCTGTTATCCGTCGGGAACGTAACAAGTACTGTGGGATTGAGCACTACATGTCCAGCCTGGATGTTCGCAGTGAGATTCTAGGGTAGACCAAGTCAGACCTTGATGGATGAGGAAAGAACTCGGAAAGCACGAATCTCACCGAGATGTAGTTTGCCTGGTCTGGTGGGCACTGGCATGGAATGAGGATTGGTTTCCCATTTGTACCGTTTACAGCTCCATTACAGTTTCCAGTACCTTGAAGACTCTCTTTGAGTTTGGAGATTTCGATAAATGGTTAGCATACGTACCATCGGGGTTGATACCTGACTGCCACCCAAGGGATGGTGCAAGAACAGCAATCTGTGCATCCGTCGGGGTGGTAGTATTGCTAGATGGTGATGATGTCGTGACCGTGGTGTTTGTAACAGCTGAGGGTAAGGGGGATGCAGGTGTGGATGTCTGAGCCGATGTCGTAGCTGGGGCACTTGGGGTGGCAGAGTTGAAACCAAGACTGCTCGCTTGACTAGCGCTCGTGCTGAGGCCAGAAGTGGCTGGAGCAGAAGGGGAGACTGTAGGCGTAGCGGTGGAAGACGTAGCGTTCGACGTCTCCGCATCGATAGCTTTGTGCTGTGCAGTAAAAGTGGTCGACGAGATAGGACATCCAACACCGGGACCTTCCAGATTCTGCAAGGTGACCGCGGCAGCATTGAGACGGGCAAGTTGGGAAGCAGTGCTATTGTCCGTCGGGAAGCTTAACTTGACAGTGGGATTCGTAGTAACGAAACCAGCCGCGACGTTTTGATTGAGAGCCTGCAATGGTTGAATTAAAACCTGCACTAAAAGCACGAAGTCATTTTGTGACGCACGGTAAGAAAGAATGTCGAGTTTGGGGGACATTGACAAGGCACCAGAATAGGCTTCCCATTGGTACCGTTCACGGCGCCATCGCAGTTTCCTGTGCCTAGAAACGACGGACGATGTCTATCCAAGATCGGCATGAATGAGTGGGTTTACTGACCATCAGGGTTGATTCCAGCCTGCCACCCGAACGAGGGAACAAGAGCAGTATTCACATCTCTCTTGCGCTGAAGGTTTGCGTTCAATGGAAAGGATGCAACAGCGTAACTCCAGCATAAAATAGCGAGGATCTCATAAACCAACATGACTTGACGAATTCAAAGTGTACAATGGTGCTTCAAGCGAATTGATACTGGCGGTGTCGTTATCGAATACAGTCGAGTTCAAAGAGAGTGGATGGACAAGTCGCCAGCGACGTACGGGAAAGAAACGGGTATCGAGGGATGCTCCAGGAGCTGCTACCACCGCTCCGCTTTTAAAGACCTCTCCATTGTCTTCCCAAAGAGGGATTCAGCATGGTGGCACATGGATAACATTTTGGAAAGGGAAGCTTACTGTCTACGTCTAATCAGAATCGTCGGTTGACCCTGTGAATACTCTCCTTGAAGCTTGACGTTACCAAGGGGGAAATTAAGCCAAGATGTACCTCGAGGCGGAAGTGACGGCAACAAGGACAATGAACTACAAAATGGCACAATAGCGTCGTTGACAACCCGTGCAAGGGCGGATCAGTTCGAACACAAAGAGGCGCATGTAGAAAGGATGTCGATGATGTTGGATACACAAGACAAAAGGAGTGGTTCAAGTGCGGATTATAAACTCCATTCCAAACTCGACTACTTGTCCAAGTTACCATGGCACAACGTGCTGTTTATGGATCGGACGAGCCTTATCTCGAGATCAGAGATATCATCACTAGCGAAATCAAAGTTGGGTGAATAAGATACAGGTCATCAACACAAATCACAACTGTACTATCGTGTGCGCCTTAGACTAATATTTGATCGTGGCCCGAGTGTTCAACAAAGATCATGTCCTCCCAACCAACGGCCTCACCACGGCGAACCATCACTCCGGTGCCAACTACTTGTTAAGCTCCTCGGACCTCTTCCTGAGCTCTTCTCGACTCTATACAACAAGATCAGAACGAAAAGAACATCATAAATAAAACTTGGTACCAGCGGCGCATCCAACTTGTTCAAAACGTCCTGGCTTGGGATGTGAGGCTCCCGAGCGTGGTGTGCTAACACTGCCGGGTTGCTCGTCAGTCCGGCTCCAGAACCGACGAGATCCGCGGGGTTGTTCGACCTCTGTGGCTACATGTCAGTGATGGCGATAGTCTTGAACGACGGGTGCAACTGACCGCTGGGTGAGGTAAAATAGTGAAACGCTGTTCTGACGTCTGCGGGACGCCGGCAGTCTGAACGAGATTGGTCTTGGATGTTTCTGACATGATGAGAGTACTGCGAGATGGTGGATATTGGTCAAAGGGCCCCTTATATCAGGTCGCCTTCAGGTGACGTCATTCTCTTCCCCTGCTGCGGGCGCAAGTACCGGGTTTATTCATGCCTGAGTACTCTACAGCAATCGAAATCGGCATCCGTATATGAGCAACTACAAGTAGAAACAACATTCCATATTACGGCTAAGCTGCTTGGTAGGAAAACTTTGGATAGACAGACGAAACAATCGCCGACATGGGCAAGTAAAACAGCGAGTTCACTTTGACAGCATCATCTGTTTCAAGAAGCTAAGCAAGGGAGTTACTAAGAAAATACCGGACGCAATGTCCTTCTCACCTTGACGAATTCTAGAGGCCACATGAGCAGATGTTTAGGATGGTGCAGGAAGATAATATATCACTCACCTTCGTAGTTGATCTGACCATCGCCGTCCACATCTGCCTCACGAATCATTTCCTCCACCTCAGTCTCGGTCAACTTCTCACCTGAAACCAGCATTGAGCACGCCCCGACAATCGTCTCAGTCCAAAAACAGTCCTCACCCAAGTTCGTCATCACGTGCCGCAGCTCCGCTGCACTGATGAAGCCGTTTCCATCCTTGTCGAACACCTTGAAGGCCTCCTTGATTTCTTCTTCGCTGTCCGTATCGCGCATCTTGCGCGCCATCATGGTCAAGAACTCGGGAAAGTCGATTGTGCCGTTTCCGTCCGCATCAACTTCGTTGATCATGTCCTGTAGCTCTGCTTCTGTGGGATTCTGTCCCAGCGAGCGCATCACGGTGCCAAGCTCCTTGGTGGTGATCGTGCCATCTCCATCTACGACGGATAAGCTTTATTAGCCTTTCAAATGGTGGGGAGACGCAGGACGTCAATGCTGACCTTTGTCAAACAGAGAGAAGGCTTCCTTGAATTCTGCGCACGCTCGATAAGCTACGAGTGTTCCAGTGCACAGGATGGATTTACTCACCGGAGATTTGCTCTGTGTGTCGACACGACGAAAAGTGTTAAGGCGTAGGCTTGTAGTATACATCCAACACGCATCGCAACCCACCTTCAGACTGGGTGATTCGCCCGAGACCGACTTATGAGTCGATAGCAACGTGACGATCTAGACGAACGCACCAGCTGATCCGCCATTTTCTAGAAACACGTCAAACAGAGTTGGGGAGGACGTTTGTTGACAATTGCTATGGTCGTAGCTGGGAGGTAAGATGCAGCTGTCGATGGAGAGCAGGGGGTGGACGAGCTTGTAAGCCCGAGCTATTTCATCTCGGCAATCGCCATAGCTAAATTAGGCGACTCTCCGCGAGCCCCCAACCCAGGGCAGTCAGATATCACTGGCAAAAACACACGTCCTCAGAGAGGGTCAGGGCACCCGACGATAAGCGCTGCGGGCATGAGGCGATGGCGCCATCTTAAAGTCGCAGTTTAGTGTAGTTCCGAGCCGGAAGGTTCACATGAACAATCCCTCAGTGATTATATTTATAGGCTGTGTAAATCCATATGTGAATTTGTATCTAATCCCATTCCTCCTCGTCGTCCTCATCATCGCTGTCGCCAAGCTTCTTGTTTCTTTGCATCAAGGCTGCAGCGAGGGCGGTGGTCAAGTCACCACCTCCGCTCATGCCGTTACCATTGCTGGATTCCTCCGCAGGTGCAGGTGGGGGTGGTGGGGTTGATGACGGAGCCGGTGTTTTGCGTAAATTGGCCACGCTCTGTCCACGAATCGATGCTAACAGATCACCACGCCCAGGCTGTGGAGGAGGTATAGACGTAGTCACTGCAGGCGGAGGCGGGGGTGGTGGTGGCGGTAGCGGAGAGCTTTCTTCAACTGGAGGAGGGGGCGGGGGCGGAGGCGGGGGTGGCGTACTGTCCCGAGGACGCACTGCAGGAGGAGGAGGCGGGGGTGGTGGTGCCGGGGGTGGTGTAGTGTCCCGAGGACGCACTGCGGGAGGGGGCGGTGGTGGTGCTAGGGGTGGTGTAGTGTCCCGAGGACGTACTGCAGGAGGCGGAGGCGGTGGTGGTGCCAGGGGTGGTGTATTCTCCCGAGGACGTACTGCAGGAGGAGGGGGCGGTGGTGGTGCCAGGGGTGGTGTAATGTCCCGAGGACGTACTGCAGGAGGTGGCGGTCCCGGTCCCATCCTCGGTAGTGAGGGGGTCGGACGGACGGACGGGGGTGGTGGCGGGGGAACAGGTGGCGAGTTCACTGGTCGAGAAGGCGGAGGTGGAGGAATGTTGAGTCTCACTGGAGGTGGAGGGGGAGTGGGCGGATTAGGGGGAGCCACGGGACTACGTTGTGGAGGCGGGGGAGGCATAGGCATACTGGAGCGTGGTGGTTGCCTAGGATGGGCATGCGGGGGTGGGGGCGCCGAGTTTCCATTGGCCGAAGTGAGACTATTCGAAGCGATATGGGTACCCCGCCGAGGCACCGGCGGTGGCGGTGGTTTCTTCTTAGGTGCCGGTGTTGGTGCACCCACACGTTGCTGTACACCCACACTCTGCCGTGCATCTACACCCTGCTGCGCTTGGCGGACAAAGTTCTGGATGAATTCTTTGTTCTCTTCAATGACATCCGCGGTGACTCCTTGATCCTGGAGACCTCGAACAAGTGACAGCCACGACTCGTCAACATTATTGCTTGTAAATCCCTTCTCCTCGTCGAACCCGACATGTGCAACATGTTCGAATGTACCTTCTTTCGGCGCTGAGATCATTGACTTGTCGATTCTCCCCCCTTTCTTGACCTTCTTTGGCTCCGAAGGAACCTTGGTGGCTTACGAGCAACATGAGTATAGTAATAATTGCGGCAGTACCGTTCTCGCGTACCTTTGTCCACTTTGCGAGTCGTGACTTTCTTGTAGAACAGAGTTGCATCTTTCTCTGCGGCGAAGACGACGCCGATCATGCATTCCTGAAAAGGAGTGTGTGCTTGAGCCGCTATTTCCCGGTCAGACGACAAAACTCACATCGCCAGCGAAAGAATGGAAGAATGGCCGGTCCTTGTGGTACTCGAATTGATCGTAAAGTTCGTGTTGCCATATGACGCCCCGCGTGCCTGCGAAGTCGACCAGCTTCAAGACAAACGCGCCTTTGGAGTTGTCAAAGGTGAATGCGAGTACACCTTGTAGTCCGCTGTATGACCATTTGTCGCGCTGCGGATGTGCAAAGTAGATGCGTGCGGGCACTGCAACATGGATCTTGTTGAAGGAATTTGGAACAGCGGAAGTGACTTTGGCTTTCTCTTCCGGAGTTAGTGATTTAGAAGGCATTTCAGCGGAAGCCCGGGAAGAGTCGAAATTCAAAAGGTAAAGACCATCTAAGCGTCGGGGGGGGCGACTTCCTGATTGGTGGCGTGGGAAAAGACTTAGATCTAACTGAAACCTAGCCGGTAGACACCGATCAGACACTACATAGGGGTACCTAGATGGCATAGCACGGGGCTAATTGATTGCGAGCAGACATTTGCAAAAGAACGTTCGTCCCTTTAGGGTGTTGGCACCATCGAAACGTCTGCTCTTATGAAAATCCCCCAACTGTCAAGTGTGCCCACAAATGTCGAGTCATTGGGGTTGTGACAAACATACAATCGGAACAGATTTCACCAAGGATCAACACCACACATCATACAAGGAACCAAGTCATCCATCACCAGAGAACGGCTAATTAACTTGATGTCCTTTTCTCCTTGAACGTTTCAAAGAACCGTGTCACGTCTGCTTCTTCCACAATCTTCCCTTGCTGGGCAAACGGCCGCAGGTATTCCAACAGATGGTCACTGGATATGAATATAGCGTCAGAGAATAAATGAGAACCATAGCAAGAAGGCATACCGCATGTCATTGAAAGCGTGGATACCATCGAGGGCACGATCGCGAGGTAGCCGCCCTAGAGCTCTCGCACCAAGCTCTTCGAAAGAGAGTCCTGCCAATACAAAGTTAGTGTGGATTCAACGTCGGAACGAAGACATCATCATACCCGAGTCGGGATCCTCCGGTGGTTCATATGTATCCTCTTCTTCGAGCAAATATGGATGCGCCAGTAGTGACGGTAGACACTGCAAACCGAATATTCTTTCATTTCAAATGAACAAAAACAAACAGGCAACACTGACAGATTCGCATTGACACCAACGTTGACGAAAGCCTTCAGTCAGAAAAATATCGCCCGTGCCAAGGAATGTTGAACTTTCGGACCCAGACGTCTGGTTATCGAAGAGGGTTTGTACGATGCCGTTAACAACAGGCGCCAAACAGGTTGAGCAAGCGG
This sequence comes from Boletus vermiculosoides, assembly GCA_038091015.1. Classification (NCBI taxonomy): domain Eukaryota; kingdom Fungi; phylum Basidiomycota; class Agaricomycetes; order Boletales; family Boletaceae; genus Boletus; species Boletus vermiculosoides. The sequence continues at coordinate 15,213 of JBBPNR010000416.1, forward strand.
AGGTCCTTGCTCTCTTCGGTTCAGGCTCGTCGTCCTGAGAGGGGGAATGCGAACGCGGCCGTTTGATCGCGACGGGTTGGGGGTCTGCAACATCCAGTAGAGGTTCATCGAAGCACCCCTGCGAATTTCCCGAAGGATCCCCTTCGAGTCTTCGCCACGGACCTTGTTCCCCATCGCGTACTACCATGATGACGCCCTTGGTTCCTGCGTATCGACGAAGGATGGGCGCTTTACTCACGCATGCGGCACACACGAACGAATCGTAGTCATCTGCAGATACCAGGGGAGGGGGTAAATCAGAGGATGCATCCGAACGGTCATCCTCGTGTGTAGTCGCGTCATCGGTATCGGGCAGGTCAGGGGAGGACTCGCGCAGCGGCGGTCGTTCGCGCAAGTTGAGGCACGATTCATGAAACCAGTCCTGTGTAGGAAGAGCCAACTTGTCAGCAAGGTGATAGCAGTATAAAGAGGGACACAACCTCACACGCCAGGCACTGGATCATCGTCTCTTGCTCCGTCTTGGGGTCATACGGTCTCGCACACCGACAGAACAGGCCGCGAAAGTTTTGTCCATATTGATTCGCGCCATTTTCCTCCTCCGGGTTCTTGTGCAGGGTACATGAATGAGGAATGGCGGCGGTGGGACAGTCACAACGGAAATGACGTTTCGGGAAGAGTTCGACTTGTTCGTGGTCAGTATGGCAAGCGATAGAGCAGGAGGAGCATATTCCACGTGGGGTGGCACACGTCAGGCAGAGATAGACAGCTTGTCTGACGGGGCCCATGCTGAATGTGCAACGAGAGAACTCGTGTGGTAAGGCGAGCGCAGCCTCGCGAAGTAACGCATCCTGAGAAACAATTAGATCGTTGAGAGAGCTCGGGCCTGGAGACATCTTGTACTATCCAAAGTTTGAGTTGAAGGGACGCGACTTGGAGTTGACGGATTACGTAAATCTTGGTAGCTCTGCAAATTCCACAACACGTCTTCGCTGGCTGAACCTTGCCTCGGTCGGTTTCTCAAATCGAAGAAATGCATATTGGCCGGGTAATGTCGTGAGTCGTTCACATCTTTAACACATGATCTAGGTCGTGTATTCTCATGGTTTCCGAGGTAGACATCAGATGATCATCCCACCGGAGTGTTATGGACATAAAAAGGCCTCTCCCAGGAGGCTGGGACTTATCGTCAACCCGCTGCGGATTCCACCTCTCTAGCGACGATCAGTGATGGGTGGTCTCGACATCGCCAAAGTTCGCGCCTCCTTCCCCTCTTTACGCTCCGGTTACATTTTCGCCGACAACGCGGGGGGCTCACAGACAGCCCAACCTGTGATCAATAACATCGTCGATTACCTCACCAATACAAACGTACAGCTCGGTGCAGACTATTCGGTTGGCGTAAAGAGCACCCGGTGCGTCTCGAATGGATCGGTCGCCGCAGCTCTGCTGTTCAATGCTGCTTCTGTCAACGAGGTTGGCTATGGACCCAATTCTACCATGGTATTCGAAAACATCGCTAGAGCATTGGAACACGACATTCAGTCTGGAGATGAGTTCATCATCACCGAAGAACATGAGGGTGATGATCTTTGCTCGTTCTGACAGCCGCGCATTGATGACAATCGACCGATAGCAAACAATGGTCCATGGAAACGATTGGCAGAACGCCGCGGCGCAGTTGTGAAATATTGGCGCACGACTGCAGTCGAAGAGGGCAACCCATACTCTTTTACCTACAAGACGGAGAATTTACTTTCTCTCGTTTCACCCAGGACGCGTATCGTCGCCACCACGGCTTGCTCGAATATTTTGGGCATGAGTTATCCCATCAAAGATATCGTGACGGCACTGAGACAACGAGCGGAAGAAGTCGGGGCACCCAAGGTCGAAGTCTGTGTCGACTGTGTGGCATACGCACCACACAGACAGATCGACGTCCAGAAATGGGATGTCGACTATTGTGTCTTCTCTCTATACAAGGTAATGTCTTCGTTGACGCAGACGTTCAAGATGAAGTTGACACCACATACACAGTTGTATGGCGCGCACAACGCAGCGTTTTACATTCGCACTACTGCCCTCAAATCATCGCTCAAGTCGCTCGCCCACCACTTTCTTGCAGTACACAACAGCCCACAGAAGATCCAGGTCGGCGGTCCTGGGTATGAGCTCGTTCACGGCGCCAGCGGTGTCGTTCCGTATCTCCTATCGCTCACACCGGAAAACAAGTTGGAGGCGTCCTTTGCTGCAATTGCGCAACACGAGCAAAGCCTCTTGCGTCCTTTGCTGTCCTTCCTCACAGACAAGCAGCAATATGATAGAGGTGTTCGCCTAGTTGGAACGAGTACAATCGACCTGACAAGGGTACCAACGGTTTCCTTCGTGGTCACCGGCCAACGTGCGATTAAAAGCAAGGATGTCGTGGCCGAGTTCGACAAGGAAGGAAATGCACGTTTGGTTCTCTCATCTCAGTCAATGTCAGGAATTCTGACCTTCCCTGGTCACACAGATTGGAATCCGCTTTGGCCATTTTTACGCATACAGCCTTATCCTCAATGCAACACCCAAGCTGGACCCCGCCGATGGTGTCGTACGCATTTCTCTCGTCCACTACAATACAGTGGAGGAAGTTGAGAGGATAGTTGGCATCCTGCGCAGAGTGCTTGCTTGAGAAGAATTTGGATGTTTTGTTTTTGTATATAAGCACGTGCATAGGGGGTTTACTTGACCACATGGCTCGCGGAGCACCGTGTTATCTATGACCAGGCTCTTGGACGTTGACTAGCACTCACCATTCAGACATGGCGAACCAGAGCGGTCCCGATCCCATTCTCCTGACGTTGTTTGCCAATCGCTTCATGAGCGTTGCAGAAGCGATGGGAAGATCGCTCCAGCAAACATCCATTAGCACCAACATCAAGGAAAGACTGGATTTCTCGTGCGCGCTCTTCGCACCCGATGGTGACCTTGTCGCGAATGCACCCTTCATCCCTATTCATCTGGGGTCAATGAGCTTGTACGTGTCCTCCGTCCAAAAGTATCGTCCCTCCCATCACACCACCTCTTTGATTAGCGCTGTCAAGTATCAGATGAAACTCCATGGAAAGAACCTCAAGGACGGCGACGTCCTGATGACCAACTCTCCCCATGCCGGTGGATCGTGAGTGCTTCGTCTCTTTGCATGAACGAGCCCTCCCCACCAACCTCTGCATTGCAACAGTCACCTCCCAGATATTACGATCATCACGCCCGTCTTTGACACGGAATCGAACGAGATCATCTTTTTCACTGCTTCACGCGGACACCATGCGGACATTGGTGGGATTCTTCCAGGTTCGATGCCTCCCACGTCGGTCAACATCTTCGAGGAAGGTGCAGAGATCGTCAGTTTTAAGATAGTGGATGGCGGCATCTTTGACCAAAAGGGCCTTTACGAATACATGGTCGAGAAACCAGCTCAGTATCCGGGCAGCTCTGGTTGCCGGAACATAAGAGACGTAGAAAGCGACTTGAAGGCGGTAAGCAAAGTGGTTGTACCCCCTGACGTCGTATGACCCCAGCGCCTCTCCCAGCAAATTGCCGCAAACTACAAGGGCGTGCAGTTAATCCGCGCAAGTGAGGCAGATCCTTGTGTTTCCATCTTCATGGCTCATGTGTCTTTAGTGGTCGATGACTACGGCTTGAAAACTGTGCAAGAGTACATGTATCATATTCGCGCAAACGCCGAGAACTCGGTAAGAAACCTGTTGGTGGACGTTGCGAGACGGGCAGGCTCCAATGTTTTGACGTCCGTGGACTATCTAGACGATGGAACGCCTGTGAATATGTTCCTTGGTGTTTCTTGTCATGCCTGATCTCACAATATGTTGCATCAGATCCATCTGAGGGTTGAGATTAACGAGGAAACACGATCTGCGGTGCTCGACTTTGAAGGTACTGGCTGTGAAGTTCGGGGAAACCTGAATTCTCCCATCTCTGTCGTACATTCTGCTGTCATCTACTGTATGCGAGCGATGCTGGATGTCGATATCCCTCTCAATGCTGGCTGTCTGGTGCCACTCGACGGTGCATACATTCTATTTGCAAAGCGAGAACTTGCTGACAATAAAGGTCACCAGTCAGAATCCCAGAGAAATCGTTACTGTCACCTTCTCGGACCGCTGCGGTCTGCGGTGGAAATGTCCTTACGTCTCAGCGAATTGTTGACGTCGTATTGAAGGCTTTCCATGCTTGTGCTGCTAGCCAGGGGTGTACAAAGTGAGTGCGAATGCCTCGTCCTCGGGCTCGGAGCTCATTCTGTAGTAACCTGACTTTTGGCACCGGAGGCAAGAGCAGTGATGGGGTAGCTGTTGCAGGATGGGGGTATTACGAGGCAAGCTATACGCTTTCGAATTTAGTCTTGTGCTGATCTTACAAGACCATTGCGGGAGGCTCGGGTGCCGGTCCTGGGTGGCATGGTACGTCTGGCGTGCATACCCATATTACAAACACACGTATCGGAGATGTCGAGATTCTGGAGCGCCGATACCCTGTTCTTATGCATCGATTTGGATTGCGTCCCGGCTCAGGTGGGGACGGAAAGTGGCATGGCGGTGATGGTGTCATTCGGGAGTTTGAAGTGACTCACCCGCTTCAGGTATCGATCTTGAGCGAGGTGAGTGTCCATTTCTTGTGGCCAAAATATGGGACTCACAAGCCGGGTCCCATTGTATAGCGACGCACTCGAGCACCATATGGAGTGGATGGGGGAGAGGACGCTCGGATGGGTCGAAACACGTGGATTAAGCAGAGACGTCAACAAGACGGCGACCTAGTTGCAGACGAGGATCAAGGCCCACGACATGTGAACATTGGGGGCAAGGCGACTGTATTCATGGGCAAAGGTGATCGACTGCTGATCGAGACACCTGGTGGCGGTGGATGGGGTATTCCAAGCGCAAGAGGTGCGGAGGTTGTAGCGCAATCGCACAAGCCAGCATGGGAGGCGCGAGGGAGTTTTGCTGAGAGGGCGGCCACACAAGCTAGTTTTTGATTTCGAGTCTCCGATCGCGTCCGCCATGAGACCTCCTTTTTGTTTATCTTTACGCTATCATCGAGGAAAAAAAATTATGTGTACCACAAACGTCGGCGGATGCTGTACTAAGCCCGAGCTGCTATTCGCTATGCATAGGGGCAGCCTAGGGCACCGACACCGGTATAGGCTGCTTGTGGATTGAATTAATCGTTAGCTGTTTGTTGCATTGGTCGAATGTTTCCGTTTTTGTCCAAAGTGTTTGACTCCTTTGCATCGAGTAAATTCCACTGCGATATGCAGGCCTTCCCGCCGGCCTCTGGCACAAGAGACAATAAATCCGAATACACATGACAACTAATCTTAATAGTTTTAGCAGTACATTGTGCGATGGATTCAGAGGTATGAATCGATGAAGGCCTTACCACACGATAGCAATCAAAACCGAGACGTAGCAGGGGGCCGGGGCTCCCTGTACAGCACTACCACAATATGGTCTAGAAAATCACAGATCGCGCAGCTCTCAAAGCTAAGCGCTAAGCGCTTCCATTTCTCGAACACGGAGTCGGACTGACTAGTTGAACCGTACTGTTTCAAGACACCTCAGTGTTCGCAGCATGTACAAAGTCGCTTTTTTAAAATCTTACGTGTTTCGTATGACGCGAACAGGGGCTGGCCAAGCAAGTACATGACCTGGAACATGGTCATTGTCCAACGTTGAACGTCGAACGTCGAACTCTCATCCAGTCATGCATATCGGTCTCGCTGGCGTTCCTCCAAGGACGGAGGACATGCTCGACTTTATCGTCGTTGGGGGTGGTATAGCGGGTCTTTCAACCGCATGGTCTCTTCAGAAAGTCGGTCATCGCGTCACCGTTGTCGAACAAAACCACGCGGATGTGTTGTCCAAGGTATCCTTCCTCCTTTTTGAACCTCGCGTCTGATACGCCAGGATGAAAGTTCGCACTGACGGGCTTGACGGGCTGACAGTGTTGTGAAGGCGTTCACTCTACCCCGACCATGACGCAAATCCTCAATGACTGGGGTCTTGGCGATCAGCTTTCCAGAATCTCAACCCTGATGATGCGGATGACCTGTCTTGATGGTGCGTCACGATCACTCTTCCCCAAAACCCATAGTGGTATATCTGAGGCACGTTTTACAACAGGAAAAACGGGAGAAGAACTTGGAATCATCGCCACGTGCGGCAAGGTGATGGAATCCCTTCCCGCTCACTTTCGTTGTGTCCAGGTTCGTCCCGAGCCGTGGTCGTCTCGACCAGGGTAGCACTCACACTCTTGTTCTCAAGTATGGAGAGTTGTTCACCTTATTCTACGATCTTGCCAAGGACGCCGGCGTGAGGTTTCACTTTAACTCTAGGGTCGTCTCAGTTGATGCATGGCAAGGAATGGTTACCTGTGAAGATGGTCTTCAACTGGCCGCTGACGTCGTCATCGGTGCTGATGGCACCGAAAGCGTCGTGCGTCCTGTGGTCTTTGGGTCTTCTGCCCCACCCCCGGATTCCGATAATCGATTTATCGTTTCGTGAGTGTTGACGCCTCTGTATCTTGTCAGATACCTGATAGTACTGTGTGTCCAGTCTTGTCGTTCCTGCCGACGTAGCCAGGCAAGATGAGGAACTAGCAGAGTTGGTGGATTCAGGGAGTGTATGTCCATCTTGGTTGGGTAACAAATGTGTCAGCTGACGTTTATTTTGCAGTGGACGGCATGGCTCGCGGACGACTGTTCAGCGCAGGGCATGCTCACTGTGAGATTCAGTTTCTTTTCCGTCATTGCACTTCTAATCTCGGATGTCGTTTCAAAGGGGCCTGGACCAAATCGCGACTACGCCATTATAGTGAATACTACTACGATACGCAGTCAGGACGTATGGGAAGAATTTCCAATGAGCCTCGAGTCGCTGGGGGTAGACTTGTTTGAGCCTCGGTGAACACCCTGTCATATCGTGAGTTGATTGCCTTCAGGCTGACACGTTTTTGTTCTCAGCGTTCGGAAACTCTTTAAGCTCTCGGATCAGCTCAACAGGGTTGTTTTTACCCACTATGAACCGTTCGACAATTGGGTACATGAGAGTGGAAAGGTTGTCATTATTGGACAAGCGGCACACCCAATCATAGTGAGTTGAATGTTTTCAGCTGTGTCGGAACCCGGGTTGATGACCTTTCATTCCCCCTCCCCACCCCCTGTCTCATTCTAAGCCATCCGGAACGCAAGATGCCACCACGTGTATCGGGGACGCCATGACACTTTCAATGCTATTCTCACTTCCCTCTACGAAAGCTCAAACGACGATGCTTCTCAATGTCTTTGAAGAACTTCGACAACCACGTTGTGCCACCGCTCAAAGATGGGTACGGCGCAAACGGGAGATTACCACCATACCTCATGGACCTGCCCAACGGACGCGTGACAGACTGTTGCGAAACCATCGCGTGTACCATCTAGGCGATGAGATGGATGACGAGTATCTCTCCAGTAGTTATTCGGGGTTCGTCCAACTTTTTGGTTTCGATGCACGCGAGGCCGTAGAAGACTGGTGGGTAATGTGGGGTCGAAGTATATTCATGCGCTCTCCAGACACGGAAGGCGAGGGAGAGGATGGAGACGACGATGACGACAGCGATGATGCACCTTTGGTGCCAGTCGTCGTCGACACCGAGGTTGAACGAGACGGTCCAACGTATCCAATCATCTCGGATCCGCTCATGGGCGAAGACGACGATGTCGTACGTGAAGCCGAAGCCCATCGACGGGGTCAACAGTAGGCTTCAGCAAGTATACTGCATCACCCTCGGCCCTTTTTATGATTGGATTCTTCGTCACGACAAGATTGAATATTAATCTTCGCACCACATATCGACAAGCACTTTGAATCCAAGGAACAACCATGGTACATATAATGCTACGCGGGTACTTCTGGTGGCCTACTTTACTATAATGGTGTCCCAAGTCCGGCCACCAGCGGAATAAACTACTGAACCTAATTGTATCTATATCATGCCGATGCCTGTACTAAGCTGCATGTAATGTCACCTTCCTAGCTTCTTGCTCATGCTGTTGCTCCTCGAGCTGCAATTGTAAACTCATCAGTCACGTGGAGACGGGCAGAGACGAGCTGTCACATACGAAGGTTCGCCACGAGTGATCTACGGCAGACTAGGTACGTATCGTTAGAGTGAGTCGAAACACGAAACACGAAACACTCACTCGTCGCATGTTGCTAGCAGCGGCGTCTTGACGATTTTTGTGCGTGAGGGCACCTGCGGTGAGGAGGACCCCGATAGTGAGCCCCTGTGCCCACATACGAGCCTGCACAGCCTGGAAGAATCTTGAGCATGTAAAGACACACATATACCACAGCTTAAATCACCTTTTGGGGTAAAGTCATATATCTATGTCGGGGAGAGTAAGCTCGACCGAGGTCGACAAGAGTAGGGCAACACACTCACTTGTCCCTTGCCACGATGGCACCGGCTGCGGCCATGGAAAGCGCCCAACTACCGAGAATGATGGAATACTGATGGCGAGAAGACCAGTCAAAGATCTTGTCTGTAGTGGAAAGTGCGTTAAACCGGGCCTCTTCTTCTGCCGCGGCACGATCCAGTTCTAGTTTTCCGGAATCCGACCTGACGTGATCGGGTCAGCGGGACTTTTGGACGACGTGAAACGAGACACGCACCATCGTTTTCGTTCGAATTCCAAGCTACGCCGTTCTGCTTGAATGGAGATGAATGGAGCGACGATGATCACGACGCCGGCGACTCGGAGAGGCAAGGGGAGGGTGCGGTACCAAGCCGATTTGTGATGAAGGTAGTAGAAACTAGGTACGGCGACGGCGGCACTAGCAGCGAAGCCCTCCAGCGCGCCACGCAATACGACGGAGTCGTGGAGTTTCCATTCTTCGTCACTGACGTTAACTTTCATGACGGTGCGGGTAAAATGTAAAATGTAAGTGGTTTATACAATGTGGCGTTGACTTGCCGTTTATATATTGTCCGCGCCGCATCACTGTGCTCGGGCTCTCGCGGAGTTTCATTTCCGTATTGCGCCGAGTGGCAGGTTTTGCCTCCGAATACTCCCGAAATCAAGCCCAAAGTCTGACAAAGTGCCACCGCTCAAATCCCGTTGGCAGTGCAAAGTTTCCTGACGGGCCGAGTTCCGAGTACGCATAGCTCCATGATCGTGAACATGGGCTATAAAGTCTAACCTCCAACCGGAGCCCCTAGGTGCGTGTCGTCAATCCCGAAATTGTGACCCTATAATTCATTCAATTTGCCGCAGGAACGTAACGTGATATGGGTGAAAGTCGTTAACCAATTCATGGAGCCCGCTAGTATAAAGCCTGAGAGGACTCGGCGCTCCATTCGTCAGTTTGAGTCTTGCAAAGTTTCTGACGGGCCGAGTTCCGAATGCACATAGCTTCCCATTGTGAACATCACCATTGGGGCATGTTCGAAAGTCTAACATTGGACCCACCAGAGCCAGGTGTGTGTCGTCAACTTTCCCGAGATTGCGACCCTGTAATTCATTCTTTGCCACAAGAACATAATGTGATATGGGTGAAAGTCA
>JBBPNR010000417.1:0-24776 GCA_038091015.1 Boletus vermiculosoides
GGCAAATGCAGGAAAATGTTCTGGTACAGAATCATGTCTGGGATACTCCAGAGACTCGTTGTCACCGGCGTCATCGTCCGGCACAGAAGATAGATGAAGAGATAGATCAGTGTTTTGCAAGTTGTGTTCGAGCTGGATGCGGTGTTGTTCCAGTTCATCCCCGGGGATGCTGAAATCACGGCGTGATGACCTCCTAGCCATTTGAGGTATCGCTGGAAACAGGTTACAAAGAGAAAAACGCAAAAGCAAAGAAAGAGAATTGAAGCGGGGGAACAGCGAGGGAGACGAGAACAGAAGAGTAAACAAAGTTGACACGAGTGGAACGCGTCAGTCACGTGAGCGTATTCAACCCCCCGATATCGGGTCACTTGCCAAATTTACACGCTCATTTTCTGGCGAGCTTCGATAAGGCCCTTGTCCATGGAGCAACAGACTCACAAGGCACACCGACCTGCTCAGTCTGGTGGAAAGGCGGACAAAAAGGGCAAGGGAAAGCAGCAATCTGGATTCAACGAAAAAGTGCGTCATTAGCAAATCAGTTGTTCTTGGCCTTATAACTTCACTTCCGCCCAGGCCTTTGCACCCAAGTCTGGCAGACGAGCTGACAGACAAGGCCGTAGAAATGCAGAGCGCGACCAGACTCGCCTGCATGTCCCCTTGGTCGATAGGACTCCCGACGACACACCGCCACCCATCATTATCGCAATTGTGGGACCACCAGGGGTTGGCAAGACTACCCTCCTCAAGAGCCTTGTTCGTCGATATGCGAAACAAACCCTGCAAGAAGCCAAAGGACCTATCACTGTCGTTGCAGGGAAAAAGCGACGACTAACTTTCATTGAGTGCAATAATGACCTGAACTCCATGATCGACATAGGCAAGGTCGTTGACTTGGTCCTCCTCATGATCGATGGCTCGTTTGGCCTTGAAATGGTCCGCTCTTCGATAATTACCAGCCCCTTTCCCCTTTCATGACGTTGTGTACAGGAAACCTTCGAGTTCCTCAACATATTACAATCCCACGGGTTTCCAAAAGTCATCGGCATCCTCTCCCATCTCGACCTCATCAAGAAACAATCCACCCTCAAGGACACCAAGAAAGCACTCAAAAGGCGATTTTGGACAGAGATTTATCAGGGCGCAAAACTCTTTTATCTCTCCGGCGTCCTCAACGGTCGGTATCCCGACAGCGAAATCCTCAACCTCTCTCGATTCATTAGCGTGATGAAGTTCCGTCCGCTCGTATTCCGAAATACCCATCCATACCTTTTGGCAGATCGTATTGAAGATCTTACGTCACGCGAAACGATTCGCGCATCGAAAGGCAAATGTGATCGAACAGTCACGTTGTATGGTTACCTGAGGGGTACCAACCTCCGTGAAAGCACGAAAATCCACATACCTGGTGTCGGAGATCTCAATATGACGTCTGTCACTGTACTAGGAGATCCTTGCCCCCTCCCTGACGCAGATTCGGAGAAACGGAGAAAATTGAGCGAAAAGAAGAAGTTGCTTGTGCATGCACCCATGAGCGACGTCGGAGGTGTCATGTATGACAAAGACTCGGTCTGGATAAATGTCCCCGGTAACTTTACTCGTGGGCCAGTAGATGGTACGCCATTCAATATGGAGGATAATCGCTAATTGACAGCGTTATCTCAGCGCCCCACTCGACACCTCAAGGAGAAGGAGAACAGATGGTCATCGATCTCCAGGACGTTGATGCTACCCTTGGGGATGGCATCTCTCGAAGTCAGATTAAATTGCTTGGATCGTCGTCTCAACACCTCAGCGTTGATAAAACGTCCCACTTGCGTGACGCCAGCGACAGCATAGAGGAGGATGAACACGACGACGAAAATGATAATTGGTCGGACGAGGACTCGGAAGATGGGGGCGAGCTAGACGAGATGGCCTCAGAGAATGGCGAAGACCCATACATGGACTCTGACGAGGACGACGGCCTCGACGAGGATGATACCTTGGTGACATCGCGTGGCGACAATGGGCGCGCTGCACACCGCAACGCCACGAGATCCCTAGAGGAACTTTCTGGGGAAATAGAGAACGGAGATTTCGCGTTCGCGGACAGTGACTCTGAGCTTGGAGAAAACGATGATTTCTTCCATCCCAAAGGAATAGCTGAGTCGTATGGTGATGAGCTCGACATGACTAAGGAGCCACTATTGCCTGAGAGTCTGCAGGAATGGGAGGACGAAGAAAATCTCGACTCGATACGTTCACTTTTCATCACTGGAGATGAATCCGCTGGTGGTGGTGCAGAAGAGCAAAGCGAGGACGAACTGGAGGGCGGAGAGTCCGAAACTACCGATGCTGCAGCACTCGCTGCCAAAAAGGAAGCACTTAAACGCAAGTTCGATGAGCAATACGATGATCCGGAAGGAAATAAAATGGACTTTTACGACGAAAAGAAAGACGAGCTGAATCGTCAACTCCAACTCAATCGAGCAGAATTCGAGGATATCGATGCCGAACGGCGTACGTTGGTGGAAGGTTACCGACCAGGAACCTATGTCCGCATTGAACTCTCCTCCGTTCCGTGCGAGATGATCGAGAACTTTGATCCTCATTACCCGATTATTGTTGGAGGCTTATTGCCGGCCGAGGAACGTTTTGGATACCTTCAAGTGCGCATAAAGCGACATCGTTGGTTCGCGAAGACCCTCAAGACCAATGACCCACTTATCTTTTCACTCGGATGGCGACGTTTCCAGACAATCCCAATATACTCTCTTGATGATCACTCCATCCGTATGCGCATGCTCAAGTACACTCCAGAACACACGCACTGTTATGCGACGTTTTATGGTCCTGTTGCCGTGCCAAACAGTGGTTTTTGTGCTTTCAATTCACTGAACGGAGATAGCTCTGGATTCAGGGTATCGGCCACAGGTGTGGTTCTCGACGTTGACCGATCGACGAAAATAGTGAAAAAGCTGAAGCTCACGGGAGTTCCTTTCAAGATATTCAAGAACACGGCCTTTGTCAAGGACATGTTTACGAGTGCGCTTGAAGTCGCGAAGTTCGAAGGGGCCAATATCCGGACTGTTTCAGGGATTCGGGGTCAAGTTAAAAAAGCGCTCTCGAAGCCAGAGGGTGCATTCCGGGCGACGTTTGAAGATAAAGTGCTCATGAGTGGTGAGCGGTCATTTTCGGCGTCGACGTGACGGGGCTGACAAACGAGATGGCAGACATCATTTTCTTACGAGCGTGGTACTCGATCCAGCCTCGCCAGTTTTATAATGCGGTGACATCGTTGCTCCTGTCGGAGAAATCGCGATGGCAAGGTATGCGGCTCACGGGCCAAGTACGACGAGATGATGGCATTAAGACGCCGTTAAATGTCAACTCGCACTACAAGCCTGTCGAACGTCCACCGCGACGATTTAATCCGCTCAAGATACCCAAAAAGCTACAAGCCTCGTTACCCTATGCATCGAAACCGAGGTCGATGAAAGCGCAGAGAAGTAAGACATACATGCAACAACGTGCTGTTGTGATGGAGCCGGAGGAGAAGCAAGCCGTTGCGCTTTTGCAACAAATCAGAGCGCTGCGGAAGGATCAGGTTACGAGACGGAAGGAGAAACAACACGAGAGGAAAGAGGTACACCGAAAAAAGGCTGCAAAGGAGGAGGCGTTGAAGACAGAAAGGGACAAGGAGAAGCGGAGAGATATTATGAGGGTGGCTGGGATCAAGCACAAGCGCCAGGCAGAGGTCGAGGAGGGCACTGCATCGAGGAAGAGGCGGAGGAGTAGTTAGATGTGACTGTGTGTGACGGTGACACGACGCGTCACGGTAATGCGAGTGCTACTACGGCATGATTTGTTCAGTTCTGACTTGGGATGAGCGGACAGTCTGAATGGTATGCGAATGGTCGTGGGTCGCAGGGGACGTACTCGCCCGATCCTGCCACGAGCGGGGGCATCCACCACCACGCGCAGGGACACGCCCCCGACGCCGTGTATGACGCCCACAGGTTGTTTGCCGCGTACCCGTCCGCCTCCGCAACGCCCTCTGCACATGGTATCGTCTTTTATCTATCTATGCTCTCAGTACTGACCAGACGCGAATAGTGACGAGGCATATGAGCAATCTCTCCACCCCCGCCCCACCACCGACCTATATGCATGCAAATTACTCTGCCATGCACGCCATCTCCTATCAGGCACATCCTTCGTCCTGCTCTCCCCTTTCAGAGTACTCCCGCGAACTTACTTATCTCTCCAACCCTTCTACACCTGCACAACACTCCCAGTACTGGCAGGCTACCAGGGACGAATCGGTTCGGTATCTCTCCTATGGCACACCGTGCGTGCTCATCCGTTCTCCCTGTCTTGCCGACTAACTCATCGTCCCTCTAGCATCAGCCAACATAATTTCTCCGCCCCTTCTAACACCTCTAACTGGACCCTTGCACCCTCCAACTCCTATAACCCACCGACGATAGCCAACTCCGTTCTCCAGCGGTTCAATCCAACATCGGCCTACCCAACACCACCCCCGCCTGGCATCCGTTCCTCCTCCTCCTCGCTCGCGTTCGCCCTCGGCTACCCCAGTCAAGCCAAAGCACAGCAGCGTGTCTATAAGCCAGAGGAATCGGGTCCCTTCTTCAAGGATTTCCTCAATCGTTCTGCCCAGCTCTTGGATTCAAAGCCCATCCAGCCGGCAAGCATTCCAAAGCCCGTTCCGCCAGAAAGCACCCTAAAGCCCGTCCAGCCAGCCAGCATTCCAAAACCTACCCAACCAGCGAGCACCCCTCAGCATTCGCCCACAAAAGTAGACTCGCTCCCTCCGAAGCCACCTCCCCCGGCCGTTCCCCCACCTTCTGTAACCCCTAGGAAACGTAAATCTCCAGATGAGCTCATCACTCCCTCTCAAAAGCGCATACATGCGGCGAACCCCACAAACTCGCCTTCTATCTGGAGATCCGCAAGTGAAACGCCGTCTCACAAGTCGTCAAAGTCATCCCGCCAAGTGTTGGCATATGTCAACGTTCCTGCGCCCGCTTGGAAGACACCCTCGACAAAATCATCAAAGTATTCTGGCGATAGGGGCTCTGGAGACGAATCTGCTGACGAGGATGGTGATCATTTGCGTCACGATATCCATGCCAGTGTTAAGTCCTCCGCTCGGCGAATTGGAGACAGGGATGAGCGAGGTATTATGAGTCACATACCTGACAAGCAGCGTCGCTGATTTCCTGTGTATCACAGTTCCCCTTGAGAAACTCAACACCTTGATTGAAGATATACTCGAAGCGGAAGATTCCCTTGCAGCCGATATCGAACCTGCTGACCTCCCAAAGGAATACTTTTCCCCCCTTACGATTGACTGCAATCATCCCCATCTTCAGCCAAGCATCGTAAGAAAATTAACAAAATACATCAGTCAGCTGGCTCGTCCCTCTAAGAGATCTAGACGTACAACGCGTGAGGGTGTCATCAATGCAGGCTCTGGCTTTAAAGCGCGAGACGCGCTTGGAGATATCGGAACCCCCATTTTGTCGAGATTAATGAAGATCTTAGAGCGCTCAATCAAGGCAGGAGAAGATTCGGATCCGCTACGCACTTCCACTTACCATCCTCCGGCTCCTTCGGCTCCCTCGTCACCCATCAAATCGAAAAAGGGTCAAAAGGCGCCCGCGGATGGTATAGATGCGCAGGAGGCAGACGGTTCCACAGTGCATGATTCGCATTCCCAGCGACTTACAGACTCAGACGTGCATGAACTGGCCGTTCAATTGGAAGTTTCTCGGGATAGCATTTTCGCTGCGGAATGCTGCATGGCGCTCCTGAGTGGCGAAAACCTCACAAAACAGGTTCGTGACTTTAGTTCGGGACTCTGTCCGATTTACTCAGTTGCACGGCAGCTTTACTCGGAGGAGTTGATAACGACTTGCCTTAGCACTGTTAAGAATCAGCTCACTATGGTCGTCTATCCTTTTGTGGAGGGCACAGGAGTCAGCGGAGCAACGTCTCCCCAACTTAATTGCCTACTTCGCTATACGCATTCTAGCTGTGGAGACTTGCGGAGGCTACTTACTGAGCTCTTTCAAGCTCTCGCTGCCGCCCTTCCCCGCATTAACTCCCTATTTTCCGCGGATGGGATTAGCATGTCTGACGCAATCATCATCCAAGCGGTTTATATCGCTATAGGACCATTCTTTGTTGTCGAGTCTGCCGAGAGTGACACGAAGGGTAAGCGGGAGAATGTCGTGTTGAGCACACTGGGGAACAGTGCCATGAGAGGCCTTCGTCTCGATGCTCTTTCAATCATTCGAAGTGTGAGCATCTCGTTAATACTAGATTTTAGCTGACTGATTCCCTCAAGGTCTTTGCAAACCACGAAGATCAACGGTCATGGATCATTGAAGAAATTTTGTCGTCTCTTATCAAGTTGTCGAACAGTCACAAGAAAGCTGGACAGTTCCGGTCTGTACATTTTGAAAAATCACACCCTGTCGTTAATAATATATCTGTAGTCTACGCGACGGCCGTTCGATACGTACAGTGTCCGCTTTACTTCTTCAACTCGTACAAACGTCGGCACGCGATGTTCGAATAGCTGCACGAAGGATTTCCAAAACTCGTCAAAATCGTGTGCTGCGGAATCAGGACAGCACAACGGAGAAGCCCAAAGATGTCATTTTCGATGAACTGGACATAGAGGTGCGTAAGATGGGATACTTCGTGATTCGTTTGCGCTCATGACACTAGGAGATACAACTGTACATGTCGGGCCTGGACTCGGCCAGCAATGCAGCGAAGACAATCGTTCTCTTTCTGACACAGAGGTATGTTCATGTTCGCGTGTTCGCTTGCATATACTCATCACATGTCTAGATCCGGGAAAGGGAAGCTGACGAAGAATTCAAACGAGGCCGAGTATCGAATCATCCTCGATAACCTGATCTCTGACCTCCTGGTTGTCCTATATTGGCCGGAGTGGCCAGCAGCAAGTTTGATTCTGAGTGTGATTTGTAAATTCATGGTATGGTTATTTGGACATAACTAGTCATGCGATTTAGCGGGCTTGCTTCCTAGGTAGCCTCACTGGATGACGTGAAGACGACTGTTCAGATAGATACGAACGCGGCAAAGGCAATAGCTTTAGATCATTTGGGGGTCATTGCTGCTCGATTACGATCCAGTGTTATAAAGGTTCGGCAACGGAGTGGCAAGAATCCACTCGTCCCGCTCGACGAGGTATGCATTTCGTATCTTGAAATAATCGGTCTTACAGTCAGGTTCCCCAGATTCTTTCAACGGAGGATATGCGAGATTTCGAAGCGCTTCTGACTCGCCATGAAGTCATATCTTTTCACTTGGTAAAACGTTCTTCTGATGATCAAGCATATGAGGTACGTCACAAATTATAATGAAGTTTGGAGCTATATCACTTCGTCGAGATCAGAGCGCCCGCGAACTTACTTCCGCAATGTGGGGCCATGAGCTGGCAAATGCTTTACGAATGCTGCGTGGCACTCTACCCCAAGACGACGGTAGACCTGCACAAAAATCATCGACGCTCAGTCTTTGTATGAAGCTTCGGAATGCCCTGTCTGAAGTATGGACAAGCCGCGGCAATGATGTTTTCGATGTTGGGTGAGTATGTATCAACACGGCTTGTCTCAGTGTTTTATGCTTTGCTAGATCCGAAGAAGAAGCAGCTCGTGTTGACCAACTTGCAGAGGAGATTGGCACGGTTCAACACCTCAGGAGCTCTTTCGGACCTATACTGAACGTAGTGCTGATGGCTCTTGACGCGCCGCCCGTGTTTATGCGGACCAAGGCATTACGAGCTCTTGGCCAGATTGTGACCAGCGACTCCAGTATTCTTTCCACGGTAAGCATGTGTACAATATCACCGTCTCAATATATCTAATACAAGACAGGCGAACGTACGACGGGCCATTGAAGGGCACCTTCTAGACTCTTCTCCAGCTGTCCGAGATGCTGCCGTCGAGTTGATCGGTAGATACATGATAGAATCGCCCGAAGTGGTCGGTGATTATTACTCAAGAATTGCTGATCGTATAGCGGTATCTGCTTCATCGTCTTCCTTACCAACAGCTCGCTCATTTTGACGCTACAGGACACTGGACTTGGAGTGCGAAAGCGTGTGATCAAGTTGCTCAAGCAGTACTACAGCGTTACCGAGGACCTGGAGCGTCGTGTCGATATTTGCACAAAGCTTGTGTTACGTATGTTGGATGAGGATGACACTGTCAAGGACCTCGCCATCAAGACCGTCGAGGAGTTGTGGTTCCAGACTGCGCCATCTCAAGCCGTTGCTTTCAAAGGAAAGCCACCGTCATCAAGTAACACTCAGGACAAGACCTCTTTGCTCTCGAAAGTGTCTGTTATCATGGGCGTGTCTGCTTACTTCAAGGATAAGCAATCTCCTTTGGAGGATCTCCTACACAAGATTATGTCGAGTCAAAATCCTGCGGATACTCCCTTTATGCATGCGAAGTACTCTGAGATATGTGAAACATTGATTGATGGTCTCGTCGATGCTTCCGATCTTCCTGGCTTTGTGAGTGTTGGGTTACTGGTAAAAATCGTTATCTTTTACTCCTGGGCTTACTTGTGTTCCAGACGGTTCAATCTTGCATCAGAACACTCTATCTGTTTGCAACCGCATATCCATCTGTACTGTCTGGCAGCAATGCTTCCACGCTACTTCCGTACTTGAAGAACCCTGCTTCCGTTCGTACAAACCCGTTGATTGCATATTGTGTATCCTAATTCCACTCCGTAGCCCGAGGAATTGGCCGTGACCGACTTCCTGCTCCGAGTTTTCCGGATATCAATTCCCCATATGCCAAAGACCGCGGTCAAGTTTGGCCAGGAGTTGCAGTTGGTTTTGCAACCCATGATCGTGAAGCCGTCGAACGTGGGTGGGTTGGTGGTAGGTTGAGTTGACAAGTCCAACCGAGCATGTCTGACTTTTACCAAGTGCCTACAAGAAAGCGTTGCGTGCATGTGTGGAGTTGTACAGCATCTCACACATGACTTCCATCGACTCGTCGCTCTTTTGAAGTCATGCAATGGTGAGCCTTTTGTCTCGAAGCAGTCGGTTGAATCTCACGCGTTTCGCAGCTCGTCTTCAGCAAGCTATCGTCCGCAGTAGCGAGACAATGAGCGCTGTTGAGACAAGGACCTTATCTATCCTCATCTTTATCGTGTCCCTACTCGGAGAACACTGCGACTTTGATCATCTCCGTATTGAGCGACCCGGTGAGTACAATGTTGGTTAAAACTACGAGGGAGATTGAATCTTTTGCAGAATTCGCGACAGAGTTGAATAGCATTTCAGAGGTAATTAAACCCACAAAGCGATGTCAATTCGTCTAACCACTACCTGTGATAGGGACCTATTGTGGAACACATCTATAACAGCCTTCTATCCCTCTACGGAAAATTCAACGATCCCGGTCTCAAGGGACGGATCTTGCAGTGTCTAGGTGTGTTTCCACGTTTTTGTGTGTGACTGACCTTATGGAATCCCTTGCAAGGCTTTTTGTTCCGCGCTCAGCCTACTTTGATGACATTGGAACGGTCCGCTGTGATTATGGATGCGATTTTCACCTCTTCTGATGAAGAAAGCCGAGGACGGTTACTGAGGATCATGCAAGATTTCCTAGTTTCTGAAGCAGCGAAGCATGCCGAACAGCGCAAGGGTGAGTGACATATACTGTAAAACTTTCATGGATTGACGCCCGCTATTCCAGCCGCAGGGCAAGGAAAGGGTGATGGCGTTGTGGATATGGCAGAACTTGTTGGGAACACGGAAGGGTTTGCGGATTCTGGGTAAGACTCACTAATTCGGATACACGACACGGTGACAAACCTGTGTTTTTTGAACAGGGTCAGCTCCGCGGTCGTTCAACGTTATATTTCACCCATCTTGGACGCTGCGCTCTCTCAGAACTCACAGATACAGGCTGTTGCTGTTGATATTCTAACCTTCACCGTCAAGCAAGGGCTTGCACACCCACTTCAGGTATGCAATGTAAGCTATCGTGTGAGTTACTGATGCCACTAAAAACAACAGTCTTTCCCGATCATTGTCGCCCTCGAAACGAGCCCTATTGCAGCGACGAGCATCCGAGCAAACGCGTTGCATGCCATTCTGTACAACAAACACATGAGTCTTCTCAATGCTCGCTTTATCGTCAGTGCAAGGCAGTCGTTCGATTACCAGAAGGTGATCTCACCAAATAACGTCCAAGGCCAGTAGACTTTGGAACTTTCTTTTCTTGACAATACTGATTTGGTCGCTGCAGGTTATCGTATGCAACCCGACCCAATTGCTTTGTTGCAACGATGGTACTCGCTAATTCGGGAAAAAAGAGCGCCTCGACAGGATTTCTTGAAAGCGTTGGTCAAAGCATTTGACATTCCGACCGCATTGAAATCATCACAGGTGAATGCGTCGTGACTCACGCCTCCATCCCTCCTATTCTGAGCAACAACCCTTAGGATGATGTTGACTTTTCCCGCTACATGGCCGAAAACTTTGCTACTCTAGATTACAAGACTCAGGAGGAAGTACTCACTGTCATCAAACACCTCACGTCAATTTTATCCACTTCAGGAATGCAACTCATAGAAGTCGTTTCTCCTTCGAACCTGCTCGCCCAGCTCCATGAACCGCAACAGCAGTCCATCCCGAATGGTACCCACGTGGTGGTGAGACAAACGACTGGTATTGTTGGCAATCACTTATCAAAATCATAGAGCCCCGGTCTACAACCCCCACTGGAGTCAAACCTCAACATCGACGTCATGAGAACCTCGGTTATGATCTGTATTGTGATGCTGCTGAAATCCCACCTGAAAGGGTTGTATGGTCTATCCGAGGAGTAAGTCAGCTTGTAAACTTTCGTGGTCTTGACTCACGATTGCCCCCAGAAAATGTAGTAAATTCGTTCCAGGAAAGAAGAGTGCTATTGGAGACAAACCTGCTATCAAACGCCATCAGTTTCCGATATCTTGGGACCGTCTGCCGTTCGCTATGGCACCCCTTATCCTACATGAGCATTTGGCAGCGCAAAGAGCGACGGTAAATAAGGTGCTTCTTTGTGCGCGGATCGATCATTGACATTCCTTCCATGTGTAGTTCCTTCAAATTTGGAATGAGGACGGTGTGGTGGCTGAGCCCGAAGACGACCTCGAGTGAGATGCAGCCTTCTGTTGTTGTTGTTCTTCTTCGGCTTTTCGTTTTTCAAACGCATATATCATTATCCTCTGTGCATTAATGTATTGTACTGTCTGGAGAATGCCAGTAGAGATCTAATCGCTCAGGAGCTTTCGATGTCCCAACTTGTACGGATATGTCTTGACGACAGACTAAGTCGTTCATCTAATCTATTAAGCTTCGGCACCTCCAAACTGATTGAAACGCCACGTGCATGTAGCGCTCTCTCTCGTCCTTTGTTGCCCTACCAACACACCACATTTTCCCCACCTGCTAGTCATATTGTAAAATTTGAACGGTAGACAAGCCAATGGTTGCCTATTCGGGATGCCAGTCGTGGCCCCGTTTTCGATCTTAATGGGGTTCGAAGGAATTCGACTTGACACACTCCCACAGCTGCATGTCTTGAACTGGTTCAATAGTCTAGATGATCCTACCTGCATATTGCAGTGGGGGATAACTGTACACATACTGATGGATTATAAGTATGTACATCCCCTTGTAGGGTAGTGAGCTCGAGTGTCACTTGAAGTGATGTTCTGCCAAATGTGGATGCTGTGAGTTCGAAACTCGTCTGCAACATTAATTTTTTTGGCTGCAAGGCCATCCATCGAGGGACGATCAGCACAGACGCTGCTTTTCAGGCACCGATGTCGCGCTTGCACATGAAAACTCTCTCACATTTGCCCCTTTGTCCACCACTGTGATGTTGGAGTCATCTTAGAGTACATATACTAATAGATTTTGAGTATCTACATCCCCCTGTAGGGTAATGAGCTTGAGCGTCACCTGAAATGATGTTCTGCCAAATGTGGACAGCACGAGTTCGAAACTCATCTGAGACATTGAGTATTTTTTTGGCTGCAAGGTTGGCATAGGTGCTGCTTTTCAGGCCCCAACATTGTGCTTGCATACAGAAACTCTGTTGCATTTGCCCCTTTGTCCACCACCACCACATAGGAGTCATCTCACAGATTGCTTAGATCACTGTCTTAGAGTACACACACTAATAGATAATGAGTATCTAATAGACGACATCCCTTGTAGGGTAGTGAGCTTGAGCGTCACTCGAAATGGTGTTCTGCCAAATGCGGACGGTGCGAGTTCGAAACTCGTCGGTGGCATTTACTTTTTTTTGGTTGTTTTGGGCAGCTCTCAAGGTCACTGCGCACCTATTGCCATCGACCTCACGTTGACAGCAGAGCCCTTGTACATACAAGGCTATGGTTTACTTTGTCGCTCGAAATCTACATGCATATATACTTGACTGGGATTTCTACCTCAGATCTAGTGTGTAATCGTTATGGTCTCACGACGCTGCCGTCAATGAAGGAGACCGGTCCCTTTGGCATCTCGCCGATAGCGTTCTGAATATCGTTATCCAAGCATGGCTCATCTTCGAAGACCCATTTCAATTTACCGCCATAGGACTCCGGCAAGTCTTCCTCGCTAATCACTTCGCGAAGTGTATCACCAGGATCTTTTCCCAAAATATGAATCTTCTGACGAGTACCCTCGTCAAACCAGCCCTATTATAGCAAGGTTGAAACTCAATGTCTGATATATATGACAGGAGAGGCGTGTTCTCGAGGTGCGCACCTTGATCCAATTCCATATAGTAGGAAAGAACGACGGGGAATTTACGATAGCGATGGTGTTCAGCGTTTCTGGGTAGTTGGCAGTGGCCATCGTGGATGCTTGTTGGAGGTGGCTTCGGAGGGACCACATAGCGGCCAGCGAAATGTCCTCTAGATCTATGATCGTCGTCACGGAGGATATCGGTGTCGGTGGTTCGTGGGGTAAATAGTCACAGAGAGGTAATACGAAGCGGATCATGCATTCGTAGAGTGTGACGCTATAGCGGTAAGGCGCTCAGCTGGCACTGCCCACTATATGCACTGGCAATGGTGCGATGTCGAATCCGACGTACATGCGCTGATGCCGTCTTTCTAGTGGCACTGCGTCCAACTCTTGGCGCAACGGACTGTCGAGGGAAGCTAGTCGATAGACGTACACCGGTAGACCTTGCTACAGACAGAGGAGTCGGACGGTCGCGAAAAGGTTAATGCCAATGTCAAAATGAGCCGGATCGGGGGGGAAATTAATAAAAGTGCCCATACTTTGTCTCGGCGTCCAGTCCAGCGCGGGTAGAACCTCCGGGCCGACTCCAGCTCAGGAGTGTCGAACGATTTGAACAGCTCGTCGACGGCATGTCGCCTCCTCCACGCCTCTGCTCGGGCAAATTGCTTCTCCGCCTTGTTGAGGTCGAACCGACGCGCACGTAGAAAACGCCTTTTGTTGGCAACGTTTCAATCGAATACGCGGTCAGTATCAGACGCATGCTTTTCAAAAGGCTATCCCGAGAGAACCGGGGAAGCCTGAGGGCAGACACGCACAGAAGAGTCACATCATCGTGGCTTGCTCGTACTTCCGGGTGATCGGTTGGAGGTCGATAGAGACCTGCTTGGACGAGGTTTGCTTTGAACACCTCGAGTAGTCCGCCGTGTTCGCTGGTGGTCGTCTGGCTTCGTTGTGGGGTTCGATCCTGTACCTTCGTGTCATCCGCTACTGGAATAGCATCCGCGACAGCTGGAGTGACACCATTGCCGATGCCATTCATGTTGGCATGGGGCTCGTCGGATTGAGTAGGCATGTCCAGCGGTTAGTTTGATGGGGACAGCGCAGTGGACAACCGGGGATCGGCGGCAGGGTGCGCGAGTTTCAGGCAGGAGATTAAATGAAAGCCCGATCCGATGCTTCTGACTACTATGGCAGTAGATGCTAGTCAGTGAGATTCAGAGCGCGATGCAACATTCGACAACTAGATTACCGCAGCACCCTACTACATGTTATTACATGGCTTCCGAATTACTTTACGATGCACTATGCGCCAGGTAATCATCCTACGAGTGCGCAGGGTTCACCTTTTTGTGTAGCAACTCCAGTAGCTGCCTCTCCTGCCTATCCATGAATAGCATTACCGTCCCGAACCTTTGAACCTTGGTGAAGGCCAACAGATAATCTCGTACGCTATCTCTCGTATCCGCAGCTGAATCTTGTTCGAGTATGGCCTGGAATGTATGTAAAACGGATTTAAGCAACTCCGGTTCCAACGAGACTTGAAATAATGCTGGGATGGAAGATGGGGAGATTGTCTGGAAGAGATAAAATAAGCTTCTCGGAGGTATTTTTATAAAGGCAACTAACTTACACGAATGAGATTCCATCTGTCTGTGTCGGATTGTAGGGACTCCCATGACTTGGTAAATTGAAATAGCGTCGTGGGTGGCTTTGGGAATCGTGGCGTACTTGTATTGCTCGGTGTTGGTCGTGGGATGGATTCCCGCGTAGAAGAGGCGGTCTCGCTTGGTGTCCTGGTAACGATGGTGTGGTTTCCTGTGTGACGAAATATCCCACCTGTTACTCTGACCGGCTTAGACTCTTCGCGCGCCTGTTTGGCCTCCACAAACGTCTGCGGCTTGGACGGAGGAGCTTGTGTCGTGGTTGGCTTGCTTTCTTGCTTCAGTGAGCGCGACGAAACTGGCTGAAGCAGACCCGTATCTTTGGTCTCCGAGGGTGTAGCGATCCGCGTTCCATGGGATGGAGGTGTATCACCTTCAACTATCTCAATGGGAACTCGACGTC
Source organism: Boletus vermiculosoides (assembly GCA_038091015.1). Taxonomy (NCBI): domain Eukaryota; kingdom Fungi; phylum Basidiomycota; class Agaricomycetes; order Boletales; family Boletaceae; genus Boletus; species Boletus vermiculosoides. The sequence goes on from JBBPNR010000417.1 coordinate 14,873, forward strand.
GTTTTGGGGTGATGGTTTTGGGCGTGTCAATGGCCTACAGATGGGAATCCAGCTCTTCACCAACATCCTTGCAGAGGTAAAGACCTACGATATGCTTGGAGTGTTGTTTAAGCATCCGTTGCTGTGACAACTTCTCAAGCTCAAGTATCTCATTCTTTACCGATTCGTTTGCAGGCTCTAGCGCGAGGGCCCTGTCCAGGTCTATGAACAGATGAACGACCATCGGTTTGATTTGATATCGTTCCATACCTGCCTGAGCGTCATCCAGGTTCCCAAGAGCTTTTCGCGCTTGACCCCTTCTGAAGAGTGCTTTGACATTGTTGGGGTTCAGCGCTAAAACTTTGTTGCAATCCCTCTCCGCATCCTCGGATCTATAGAGCAACCGATCAGCCGCGCGGAGCAGTTTTGGGATGGATCTGCTATGGACGTACTTGCCTAGTTTAAGATACGCCGCTGCCCGGTTGAGGAAGAACGTAGGGTCGGTACTGTCTGCAAGGATTGCATCGGTGTAGTGGCCAATCGCGGTGGGATAGTCAGCGGCCTTGAATGCCGCATTTCCCTTGGCCGAGTGTCACTACGAAGAAACCGGTTGGGTTTTCCGTCACTCACCTTATCTTTCGCCAGTCTCGCCTTTTCTGACGCCATTCGAGTTTGAGCGTGGCAGGTGGTGGTTGGTGGAAGACCTTATCGAATTTTAAAAGGTGACTCATTTACTAACAGCTTTTGCTTCGCCTTACTAGTACTCCGTCAGGGTAATCTGATTTGCTTACATCCCTCCCGTCTGGTCTTCACGTAGTCTGGTGACCAGCTCGTCTTCACGCGGGAGACAAACCAGACCCCGCACAAAGTCCGGTCATTCACGCGATTGCGGTCCAGGTATGGGGAAGATGAACGTGAAAGTGCCCTGGCGTGCGTCGATTCTCAATCCGTTAAATCACGTCTCTCCAGTCCTTGCTCACATATGTCCGACTCTACAGCCTCTGTCAGTAAACCTGCACCCTCCTTTTCATCTCCTCGACTTTTGCATTCTTTGGGCGATGAAAACAAGTCTGTGCTCAGTATGATGGCGGATGCTCGGCACATCTTCGTCGGAGGCCAGTGCCAAGACATTTCGGTCAGTCTTCCTCCGTGACGTCGTTTTACCGACTCCGTAACGTCGACGTCAATAGGTTTGGGACAAGCAATCTTACACACTCAAAACCAGTCTTCGTGGTCATACGGGAAGCATACTTGCTTTGGAACTCGCAGAACGCAAAAAATGGTTGTTCAGCGCTTCGGGTAGGAATCGTGCGCTTCTTTTATATCGGGTTTCTGACTCCGTTTCGTAGGTGATAGTACTGTTAGGGTAGGTAATCGTTTGTTCACAGTGATTGTCCGCGATCTAATTCAGATCAGATATGGTCCACGGGGACGTTCGCCGCAATTTATGTCCTACACCCCTATCTAGAGACTGGGGCAGGCGATCTTTTCTCCTTGGCTTGGAACCCTGTTCTACAAACCATTTACCTCGGCTGCCAAAACACTTCGATACAATGGTTCAACTTTGGTCAGCAAATCGTCGGCCGATCACCTCAAGAACAGAGCAATTCTGGCTCATCCACTCCCACTCGCAAAGCTCACAAATTCTTTGACAGTTATCCTCAGTACACTCATAAACCCGCTGATCTCTTCGCAAATAACATGAGTTATTCCCCTCCTCTGGACGCAAATCCTTGCTGCAAAAATGAGATTAGAATTCTAGCTTCCAACGTTCTTGATTCAGCACACTTTGGATACGTATACTGTATGGCAATGATGACATCTCAAAGAACAGCTTCCGATGATGCTGCATTGCAACCTGGCGCGACCTATCACCTCTTAACAGGCAGTGGCGACGAGACGGTCAAGGTAGGTTAGATGTTGATCTGAGGGTTACCGTATCCACCTCTCACTAGATATGGACGTGCACTTCCTCTGGCCCTGTGCTCAAACATACGTTTGAATGCAATCATGGCGCGGTCTTGTCCCTCGCAGTCACGGGCGATACTATCTTCGCAGGGTGTCAAGAAGGATACGTTCTGGTATTCGATCTCGAGACCAGGACACTGGTTCGGACTATCATAATCCAGGAGGCCAGTCAAAATATTCTTTGAACAAATTTCAGCAGAAGGTAATCATGCTTTCCAGAACATCGACATATTGTCACTGTCCACAATGAATTCCGACCTCTACACGTGTTCTTCGAATGGTCAGATACAGGTCGGTGCTCAAAAATCGTCTGGGCATCCCAATAACACTAACCCCCGTGGATTTAAGCGATGGTCGTCTACATTTAATTGTACTGCATCGTGGAGCGCCCACGAAGGGATTGTACTTTCGTCTATTGTAACCCATTCATCTGAGGCGAATGGATTCGTACTGGTCTCAAGTGCCAATGACGGGTTTGTGAAGGTAAGTTGTCCATCTCGTTCCCCACGCTCGTACATCACATTCCATCCAGATCTGGGACATTGACTCGCCGTCAGAAGCGACCTCTGTTCCGCTTTCGGAGAATAGTCTGCCTGAAGCTGAAGATGATAGTCACGGTGAGTGGCCCGCCATGCAAACTCCATATCACTTACATTTTATGTGCAGACATCATGACCTATGCACTATCGACCTTTGTCTCTATCCCGAGTGTCAGCTCTAATCCTTTGCATCTCGAAGATTGCCGCCAGGCAGCGATTTGGTTAAAAAAGTGTCTGCATCAACTCGGCGCCGAGTCAACACTAGTAAGGCTCTACTTGTATGCAATAACTAGTGATCGAGTTCTGGCCTTTAACAGTTGCCTACGGGCGAGCACAGGAGTCCACTGGTCTTGTCAACCTTCCATGGAACGCAAGGCAAACACCCAAAGCATCGGATACTGTTTTACGGGTAAAGCTGCGCCACTCATATGTTGTTTACTCGTTCACAATCTCTTCAGACATTACGACGTTATCTCAGCTCCTCATGACGGCTGGGATTCTGACCCGTTCACTGCCACTGGCCGAAATGGATACCTGTATGGTCGCGGTGTCACAGATAACAAGGGCCCCATCATGGCAGTGGCATGTGCCGCCGCCGAATTGTTGAGGAAGCGGGCTCTCGGTGTTGACCTTGTGTTTTTGATCGAGGGTGAGGAAGAGGCAGGCAGCCCCGGATTCATGGACGCCGTTACGGCGCACAAGGTTTGACTCCATCTCTTTACACTCTCGACATTTTTTCACTCGTCCAGTCTCAAATTGGGGAGATCGATGCTATTTTGCTCAGGTATCATCCCACTATAAATCGACCGAGCTTTCCTAATCCATTCATGCAGCAACTCTACCTGGATAACTGAGTACCCACCGTGCATCACGTACGGATTGCGTGGAGTTGTCCATGCTACATTGGAGGTCTGTCCTCAGGGTTTTTGATCTAATTTTGATCTAGACGTTTCCTAGATCACCAGTGGCGCTCCCGATCAACATTCAGGTATCGAGGGAGGAGCTACGAGAGAACCCATGCTTGACATGTAGGTTACGATATCCGATAGCGCAGCCATCTTTCGAACGTTCATCCCTAGGATCCGCCTACTCGCAACGCTGACGGACGGTCAGCGTAAAGTTGCAATTCCAGGTTTTTGTGCGTTACTCGAACCCCTCAACGATACCCTTCCCTACCGGCTCACATTACGATCTCAGATGACAGCGTTCGACCCCAGACTGAAGATGAAAAACAACTCTACGAGCTATTGTCCTTGGTAGCGCATAGCCCCGCCTCCGTCCTCTCTTCACGGTGGCGTGAGCCCTCGCTCACGGTGCACAACATCTCTGTCTCAGGTCCTGGAAGTAAGTCCTGCGATTCGAACCCCCCTTGAGTCATCGCGCTCACGGCTTCCGTGCCACACACAGATCCCACCGTCATTCCTGGAAAGGTGACGACCAAGCTCTCGCTGCGCATCGTGCCAGACCAAGATCTAGAGACGGTCTCGCGTGCACTGGTCGCCCACCTTAACGCTTCATTTGACGTCTTCCAATCGCCCAACAAATTTTCCGTACGTCTGTTCCCCTTTTATTTTATGGGTCGAGATGCTTTGGCGCTCATGTACATTCGCTGGCTAGGTCACTATCGACCACACCGCAGACTGGTGGTTAGGCGACCTCGACGATCCATGGTTCAAAGCACTCGAGACGGCCGTACGAGAAGAATGGGGCGTCGAACCCCTCCGAATCCGTGAAGGCGGCGTACGTTTTAATTATTTTTTTCTTTTCCCTCCCTCCCGATGGCCGAGTATACACTCGTAGATCTCGCTGACCCATTCCCTTCCCTCGCGTCGCCAGTCCATCCCGTCCGTCCCATGCCTAGAAAAGACGTTTCGATGCCGAGCGCTTCACCTCCCACTCGGTCAGAGCTCGGTACATGTGTCCCTTTTTTTTTCGTGCATACGACGAGCGCTGATTACAACCGTTCTCTCTCTGCAGGACCGAGCGCATTTACCCAACGAGCGGATCTCGCTGTCTAATCTTCGGAGGGGTAAAGCTGTCGTCGAGCGGTTCTTGACGAGCGTCGCGGACGTGCGTTTGCTCGCGTCCAATACGGGGTCGGGGTCGTAAGCGGGTTTCTTCTTTCTCTTTTCCCTTTTCCTTTTTCTTCCTTATCCTGTCGTCGTGCGATCGTTTCTACGTACTTACCGAGGTTGGAGCTCTCCGAGACTTGCTTGTTAATCTCCGTCACCCGTATGTCGAATGGTTTAGAGTTTTGACCTGACACGACACCGAAATCGAAATTGAACGTTGTCATCTCATTTCGAGTCCCCTCCTGACAACACACACACACACCCTCATCATTCATTAAAATCACATTCGGGAATTAATCCAGAATAAAAAATAAATAAGTACGGGTATGACAACGTCAAAAAAGAGTGACTCGAAAGCAAAAGCCAAAAAACAAAAACCCCGTCTACAAAAGAATTCAAGTCAAAGTTCTAGTTGCATACAACGCCTCGGTCGTCACGAAAAAAAAGTCTACATTCTTTAAGAAAGAAAAAGAAAATGGGGTGTGTGTGTGCAGGCCAGCCCGTCGTTTGCAATTGTCATAAACTACACATCGTGTCGGCGGTCGACGCCGCATCCCATCCTTTTTTTTCTCTCCTTTTTTGGGGGGATTTTCCGTCTGCAGCGACGAGAACGACGTCGACCGCGTCCGCAACAAACGAAGCCCAGACTCCCATCGTGACCTACCTAGGCATCCTGGAAAATGCATAAACAAGGCACCAACAGAACCTAGGCTACACAGGACAAGAAACATTTAAGACCCCTTGAGTGAACAGAAAGAAAGAAACACAAAAGCAAAAAACGGATAAAGATAAGCTGGGAGGTAATGGTGGCTAGGGATGGGGGGGAGACGAGAGACGAACAGGGGTATGAGGGACACTGGTCCGCGAAAAATCGCAAAAAAGAAGAGCAACGAAAAAAAAAAAGGTAGTATTGATCACCAGTTCATGGTGCTCTCTCGGAGGATGGGAGTGGAAATAATGCCCGGTTGAACAGTGCGACGCTCCCGCGTGCTCGTAGCGTGGTGATCGTAACCGTCTTCATCTGTACGTGTGGATTGGTAACCACGCAAGCTATCCTCGGCATAGTAGAAACTCCTCCGTCGTTGACCACCGACGCTGTCCCTGTCGAATTGTTGGCCGTCCGGACGCACCCCAACATGGTCAGCGTTGGTGTTGTCAGAGAGACGTCTGTGGGCATGGGCGCGGCGTCTTTTGTAGGCTCTAAGGCCAACGTACGCAACGATCATGATTGCTATGGCACCGAGGGAGCTGACGACACCGATGATCGCATCTTGGCGAACATTGGATCCACTGGACGAGGACCCAGTGGTACTTCCTCCTCCAGGGGTCGGACCTGGGACCGCGTTCAGTTGCATACTTGGATCGACACACGCCGCCAGCTCCGGGGCGATAGTGCCAGATTGACCCGTGTAGAAGCTGGATTTTTGGTTCGAGATGAGACTGGCAAGTGTAGAAACATCGGCAGTCGGTATGTAACCTCGCCAGATCGTTAAAAGTTCGGCAATATCCTGTGGCCCGGTGTATGACGAGGGCTCGTAGACGGACAATTCATAGTTTTGCACTTCTCCGACTGCCACGGAATCAATTTAGCGGAAGATAAGATACTAAATTTGAAAAACACACCATCGATATTAAGAGCCGTAGCAATCACGCGAGGAAAATAGTCGAAGATCTCCCCTGCAGAAGCAGTATTCTCCGCCACAAATTGCCAGTTGAGCGAAGCATTGAATAGAATGCTGATCGGGGAATCGCTGCTTGGAAGGCTATTGACGTCAAGCTGTGGATTTGGCAGGATAGCTGCGGGCAATCCACTAGGAAGGGGAGCAGCAGTAGGGGTAGCAGTAGAAGCTACCGAGAGGAACGAAAGGGTCGTCGGGACCGTATCAGGATTGGAAGCCGTGTGTGAAACCGTCGGGGTAACAGTGTTAAGCAAAAGCGAGGAAACCGTGGACAAGTAATTGTAGTTGGAATTACTGGAAATCGAGCTGCTGCTAGTGGTGGTGCGGGAGGTAGACGGAGTCGTAGTGGCACTTGAAGAGACAGTTGGGCTCGTCGCGGAGGTACTGCTACTGGGGAAAACTATCACAGATGAACTAGGCAAAGAGCTTGTCAACGTGTTCGACCTTGGGAATAGGGTGTTAGTGCGATGTAATGTATCGTGATATGTCTTACACACCTTGTGAGTGTAGGAGTGGGCGTCGAGGTCGTACATCCAAAGATACCGAAGAGAGCACAGGAAGTAGTCGGCGTAGGCGTAGGCGTAGGGGTCAAGCTACCAGTGTCAGATGCGATGGAGCGAGTTGGCGAGGCAGACTCAGACTGGCTTGCCGGAGTGCTTGACGATGCAGGACAACCAAAGACTTGACCTAGGAGTCCACTGCAAGAGGCCGTTGGGGTGGGCGTCGCTGAATTGGCCGGCTGAGTTGATGGTGTTGGCGATGGCACCGACGAAGATGAGGGACAGCCAAGTCCTAGTAACTCATTGCAAGGTGTCGTCGTCGAGGGTGAAGCAGAACCTGTCTTCGTCGGAGAGGCAACAAGGGACGTGGCTGAGTTGATCGATGAAGTAAGGCAATCGAGTCCTACACCTAAAATACCATCACACGAAGATGTCGGGGTAGCAGCTGGAGTGGATTGGCTAGTTGGCTGGTTCGATGGCGTCGGCGAGGGGGCAAGGGACGTGGATGGGTTGTTCGACGAGGTAGGGCAACCGGGTAGCCCTAGACCAAGAAGAGAATCGCACGAGGACGTCGGGGTAGCAGCTGGAGTAGACTGGCCGGTTGGCTGGTTAGATGGCGTTGGCAAGAGGGCAAGGGACGTGGATGGGTTGCTCGACGAGGCAGGGCAACCGGGTAGCCCTAGACCAAGAACACTATCGCACGAAGGTGTCGGGGCGGCAGTCGGAGTAGACTGGCCAGTTGGCTGGTTCGATGGCGTCGGCGAGGGCGCAGGGGACGTGGCTGGGTTGCTTGACGAGGCAGGGCAACCGGGTAGTCCTAGACCAAGAACACTATCACACGAAGGTGTCGGGGCGGCAGTCGGAGTGGATTGGGCAGTCGGCTGGCTAGATGGCGTCGGTGAGGATGCAGGGGACGTGGCTGGGTTGCTCGACGAGGTAGGGCAACCAAGTAGTCCTAGACCAAGAACACCATCACACGATGGTGTCGAGGAAGCAGCTGGAGTAGATCCCCCAGATGGCTGGTTCGATGGCGTCGGTGAGGATGCAGGTGACGTGGGCTGATTGCTCGATGAAGCAGGACAAGCTACACCCAAGAGACCGCCACACGAAGGTGTCGGGGCAGCAATCGGAGTAGATTGGCTGGTTGGCTGGTTCGATGGCGTTGGCAAGGGCGCAGGGGACGTAGCTGGGTTGCTCGACGAGGTAGGGCAACCGAGTATATTTATGCCGAGAACACCATCACACGAGGACGTGGGGGTAGCAGCTGGAGTGGATCCCCCAGACGGCTGGTTGGATGGCGTCGGTGAGGACGCAGGTGACGTGGCTGGGTTACTCGACGAGGTAGGGCAACCGAGTAGATTTATACCAAGAACACCGTTACACGAGGGTGTGGTGGGCGAAGGCGAAGGGGTGGTGGGCGATGGCGAAGGGGTGGTGGGCGATGGCGAAGGGGTGGTTACGCCCTGCGTCGTTGGAGACGGGGTTGGCGTCGGTGAAGAGCAACCGATACCAAGGCCCAGTGCACCACAAGACGAAGCCGGAGTGGATGAAGCAGACGTATCGGTCGAGGAGGGAGGGAGAACGGACGAAGTTGGAGTGCTGCTCAGGACGCTACCAACACCGCCGATGATGCTTCCGAGCCCTGGAGGAGATAACGTTGGGATCTGAAATGGGATGAAAGAGAAAGAGAGACGCACCGAGGATATCTCTATGCTTGTGGGTGAGTGAACGCCTGGCATAGGAATTGGAGAGGGATGAACGGGAAGCATCGACGACGGGAGCGATGGCAGCGAGAAAGCAAATGTAGATGGAAAGATACATGAATTGGGTTTATGGTACTGCTGAAAAGCAAGGACAGGCAGACGATGCCGCCAGGAGACGGGATAACGAGTGGACGTCGCTGCAAGTGGCAGCTGGTCAGTGGGCAAAGAAAATATTAATCAACAAATAGATTTTTGATGTATTCCTGGGCGTCGCCGTGGATGAGCTTGCAAGGGAGAAGCGAGCTCTACGTTGGAGACAGCGATGGAAACGGATGACCAGGAAACGAACTGACTGCGGGAAATTGTAATTTACGACGAGAAAAAAAGACAAAGAAAAGATCACACGGGGTCTCGTCGTCGATACGTCCCTCCCAACATCGCCTAGCACAAACACCCCACTTCCTTTCTCCTCCCTTTGCGGCAATTCTCATAGAAAACATATCATTTACACAAACGAAAGCGTGGCACATAAGCTTCACATTGCATGGGCACATGGGACATTTGGATAAGCTAAAGTAACAACACCCTCAAACGTTAATTTAGATGAAACCAATCTACAACATCTTGTCAGTGCCTAGCATCGCTTGTGATGAAACAGCACATTACCTTGTTGGCAACATCCAGCGCATCGTGGTCCGCCGTAAGTCGGACGTATGCCTTCTTCTTTCCGTCCGGTCTGCAATCCTGACTCAGCGTCGATCCGATCGATGACATGTCTGCCTTACCGGATGAGCGTGTTCACCTTCGCAGCCTGAACATCGTAGAGCTTCTTCACAGCATCCTTGATTTGACGCTTGTTCGATCGAATGTCTACAATGAACACCAGCGTGTTGTGCTCCTCAATCTTTTTCATCGCAGACTCTGTGTTCAAAGGTCTGCCATCCAAAGTGTGTCAACATACACTCCCCCCCTCAAAAAAAAAGTTGCATAGCAACACGCACGAGACGATAGTCCGGAACTCGTCCATTCTGGGTGCATGGGGAATCGATTTCCGGGGGTACTTGGGGTTGCGACGAAGCTTCAACGTCTTTGGTCGCCGGAACGTCACAGAGAAACGAGGCTTGCGTGATGATTGCGAGTGAGCGCCCTGCAGCGCAGCTTTTTTGGCGGCCTTGGCCTTGGCATCTTTTGAGGCTTTGCCAGCTGGAGCTGTCATCAGTGGTCGGATCAGTCATGTAACAGACAGAGCAAACGAGTGAGCCCAACACACCTGCTGTCTTGCCCTTTGTCGTCTTCGTGGTGGCCATGGGTGATTCCAAGTCTGGGGGGGACAAGTGAATGAGCACCAAACCAGGGGGGATGTACCATCTGCTGCAGAAACCCTCTCCGTACTCCACTGCCAAAAAAGACCCAACATCCCAACACCGACATCCAACCACACCTCACTCGATCCACCTCATTACT